>CABHPQ010162995.1:0-39978 GCA_902168405.1 Peromyscus aztecus | reverse complement strand
ACCTGCTAGAAGAGAAAGCAGGAAGTAGTCTTGAACACATTGGCATAGGTGAACACTTCCTAAATATAACACCAGTAGCACAGACACTGAGACAAACAATCAATCAATGGGACCTCTTGAAACTGAGAAGCTTTTGTAGAGCAAAGGATACAGTCAACAAGGCAAAGCGACAACCTACAGAATGGGAAAAGGTCTTCACCAACCCCACATCTGACAGAGGACTGATATCCAGAATATATAAGGAACTCAAGAAATTAGACATCAAAATGTCCAACAGTCCAATTAAGAAATGGGCTATAGAACTAAACAGAGAATTCTCAGCAGAGGAAACTCAAATGGCTGAAAGACACTTAAGGAATTGCTCAACATCCCTAATTATCAGGGAAATGCAAATCAAAACAACTCTGAGATACCACCTTATGCCTGTCAGAATGGCTAAGATCAAAAACACTGAAGACACCTTATGCTGGAGAGGCTGTGGAGCTAGGGGAACTCTCCTCCCCTGCTGGTGGGAATGCAAGCTGGTACAGCCACTGTGGAAATCAATATGGTGCTTTCTTAGAAAATTGGGAATCAATCTCCCCCAAGATCCAGCTATACCACTCTTGGGCATATACCCAAGGAATGCTCAATCATACCACAAGAGCACTTGCTCAGCTATGTTCATATCAGCATTGTTTGTAATAGCCAGAACCTGGAAACAACCTAGATGCCCTTCAACTGAAGAATGGATAAATAAACTGTGGTACATATACACAATGGAATACTACTCAGCACAGAAAAACAATGACATCATGAGGTTTGCAGGCAAATGGATGGATCTAGAAAAAATCATCCTGAGTGAGGTAATCCAGACTCAGAAAGACAAACATGGTATGTACTCACTCATAGGAGAATACTAGATGTGGAGCAAGGATGGACTGCTACTCACATCACCAGGGAGGCTACCTGGAAAACAGGACCCCAAGAAAGACACGGGGATCACCCAATGACGGAGAAATGGATGAGATCTTCATGAACAGCCTGGTCATAAGTGGGGGAAATGAAGGGCAGGGGTCAAGGGAAAGAGAGCTTGGGGGAGTGGGAGACCCCAGATGGATCAACAACAGAGAGGGAGAACAAGGAATAGGAAACCAGGATGAATGAGGACCACATGAGAATAGAAAGAGGCAAGGTGCTAGAGAGGCCCATAGAAATCCACAAGGATACCCCCACAGTGGACTGCTGGCAATGGTCCAGAGACAGCTGGAACTGACCCACTCTGGTGAGGGGATGGCCAAACACCCTAATTGTCCTGCTAGAAACCCCATCTAATGACTGAGGGATCTGGAAGCAGAGATCCATGGCTAGGCCCCCGGCGGAACTCCGGGAGTCCAATTGGCGAGAAAGAGGAGGGTCTATATGAGAGAGAATTGTTGAGACCAGGGTTGGGTAAAGCACAGGGACAAATAGCCAAATGAATGGAAACACATGAACTATGAACCAATGGCTCAGGGGCCCCCAACTGGATCAGGCCCTCTGAATGGGTGAGACAGTTGATTGGCTTGAACTGTTTGGGAGGCATCCAGGCAGTGGGACAGGGTCCTGTGCTCATTGCATGAGTTGGCTCTCACTTGGCTCGGCCTGGGAGGAGGTGACTGGCCGTGCCTGGACTGAGTGTACCAGGTTGATCTCAGTCCTCGGGGGAGGCTTTGCCCTGGAGGGGGGGGAATGGGGGGGGGGGGGGGGGGGGAAGGGGAAGGGGGGGGGGAGGGGGGAGAACAAGGGAATCCATGGCTGATATGTGGAACTGGATGGTGTTGTAAAATAAAATAAAAAATAAATAAAAAATAAAAAGAATTTCAAAAAAGAAACTCACTAAGAGGTGTAAGTGTATAAATTTAAAAGATGTTATAAGACAATTCTATTAGTAACATAAGTTAGGATAGAATAAATCAGGTACATTTTGGACTTAACAAAATATGATAGATAATAAAATTATTTTCTCTAAATTTGTGAAATGCAAATGGACTAGACATTGTTTGGGTATTTATTACTTGTACATATTGTATATAGTTATTGTACTTTTGTATATAGTTTTTCTTATGTCAGTTATAACCTTTTTCCTTTTTTCTTTTTATTAAAATAGAAAAGGGGAAATACGGGGATATTTTATTTGTACTGAAATGTGATTTTATTTGTATGTTAATAAATAAAGTTGCCTGGGGATCAGAGCTAATAGCAAGCCATAGCAGAAGTCTGGCAGTGGTAGCACACGCCCTTAATCCGGATCACATGACAGACAGATCTCTGTGTTTTCAAGGATACCACCAGCATGGAGACACACACCTTTAATCTCAATACCAACCATAGAAGACCTGGAGGTCTGTATAGATGGGCAGTGACAAGGAGGTCATGTGATTGGGTTTACAACCAATGAGAAGGCAGAACAGAAAGTCTATAAGAAGACAGACACATAGGAAGTAGTTCTCTGGCTGAGGAGGACAGCAGCGGCAATGAAGTATAAGGTTTTTAGTTCTTAGCTATTGCTCTGACCTCTTGGGCTTTTTAACTCTGTAATTGGTTCTGTGTTTCTGATTTAAAAAGACGGTTACATCTACATATACCTACTGGGAGGAATTAATTTAACTATTATATCCCCTCATTATATATGATTAAGAACACTGCATCTAGCCTGATATGTGGAAGGACCATCTGTAAATACTGCATTTAGATGGCCCAGTCTTTCACATGAACCTTACCATTGCACACTTTTCCTAGGTTGCATTACTTTCAATCATAAATACATACAACTTCACAGAGAAACTACAGATATTAAATAAAAGAATATTATGTGTTTTCTATGAAACCTAGCACATTGTAGATGATACATATGTATCTACATATGAACATATTTAGACGGACAGTCATATATGATAGATATGATTCTTCTTTATAAGTAGAAATCAAAGCTCACAACTCTTCCATATTCCACAGAAATAGATGGGTGAAATTACCTTTATTCTAGCTTGATGTCTAATATTCTTTGAGTTGGATGGAGCTACTCTGTTTTATTCAACTGCCTCATAGCAGTCTCTAGAATTATTAAACAATGAAGTATTTGTTTCTGATATTGGGAGCATCCTTATCCCTAATTCTAAGAGTTGCATTGATGCCAGTGGGAGGTTAATGGGGCTATCGTGCATGAGGCAGCAATAAAAGGAATTCCTGTTTAACATCCTGAGCCCTCTCAGATGGGAAATTCTGCTGAGTCCCTCCTGTTGAGATGTTTTAATTCAGCCTTGCAGACTGCCAATACTAATTAATGTGTGCAGTGTTTACACAGATTATGGAAGAGACACTATTTGTTTTTAGAAAAGGTAACCACTTGAAAAACTAAAGTTGATCCTACTTAGAAGCAAATGTCTTGAATGATAAACCCACCCTTCTGCAGTGTGTGCATCTATTGTTCCTTTTCTGGAATCTCTTTGATATAAATGTGGGAGCACAGATACAATTGCATTTCATAGATGTTTTCTGGAAAAGGAATAAATAAACACGACAGAGAAAGAATAAAAATAAATGGTGATGAATCATGCATGGAGTTTCTACAGGGGTCCATAGACTAGAAAACTGCTCATAGATAATCAACAAGCAATTCCAATCTATTAATTAAAAATTATGTGTGGGAGAGAGACAGAGCTAAAGAGAAGCAAGTAGTAGGACACTTTGAACACAGGACTCAGAAGAATGGAACTAAAACTAATCTGGACTCTTCCTTCCTGAGGACTAGCTCTAATAGTATCTGATTGTGCTATTCAAAGTACCAAAGAGGAAAAATTGCTCTTCCACGATGTGATGCCTATGAACCACAATAATGGCCAACACAGCAAGATGCTGCCAGGAGTGCAATAGTGGTACTTATGTCTTGGGAGCAAATAGGGACTGTCTAATTGGACTCAAAGTCTGCTCAAGAGGAGAGAATTTATGCTTGTTAGTATGAACCTAGACAACTACCTATGGTTAGATCATGGACCCTAAAGAAGAGGCTACTATTATCACTTTCGTAGACCAGTAATCCTCAATTATCAAATACTGATTATTATACTAAATATTCTTATGCCCAAAGATAAGAAGAACTCTCCACTCTCATCAAAGAAGATTCTTTTTGCAGCAGATGGACAGCATTGCAGAAATCCACAAATGGTCAAAACACGGAGAAAAACTGACTTTGGGGTGTCTAACCCAAAGTGGTAAATCTACAACATAACCCCTACATCTAAGGCTTAGGGAACATAAAAGAAACATGGATGGAAAGATTGAAAGGGCCAGAGGACTAGGAAGTCTGTGGTGATATGGTGCCTTTAACAATGAAACTGCATCCCATAAAAACACAAGAAAATATGGCTACCTAAATAAGACCCAAACAGAGATTGCTATGCCAATCTGGATCAGGGGAAACCTTTAAAGGCTCTACTCTTAAATGAAGAACTATGGACAAGTAATGGCTACTGAGAATGGAAGAATCAGTCTTCTACATGCAAGAGCTCCCTGGTGGGTTTTCTAGTCCCAATTGTTCAACCCTAAACACATTTAAGAACACTATATAGATTCACATGTGTATATACACATATCTGTGTATGTGTGTAACAAAGAATAAATTTGAGAGTGAGTGAGGATACTCAGGAATATTTGGAGAGGGAACAGGGAGGATTAGAAATGTTATAAGTACAGTGCTTATGTATAAAATTCTCCAAAAAGGAGAGAGAGAGAGAGAGAGAGAGAGAGAGAGAGAGAGAGAGAGAGAGAGAATTCATGAGTCATTGCTGGTTGATGAGGCCACACATCATATAGAGGAAAGTCTTTTATTCTGAGTACCTAATTACTGTTCATGTCAAATAGCCCTGTGCTTGCCTTGACCTGATAGCCTGCTTATACAATCACCCTTCATTGCCAGTCTGCAATTAAAAAGCCATGAAGAATAAAAGAGGGCACTGTGAGATATCTCAGTATGTAAAGTGCTTGTCATGCTTTTTACAAACGTATGTAAAAAGCCAACAGTGCCAACAGTGGTAGCACACTTTGTCATCATAGCAGAGACTGCGCTAATCCCTGGGGCTGGCTGGATGTGTTCTTACCAAATTGATGAACTCCAGGTTTAGTGAGAGATCCTGTCTTAAAAACCTATGGAGAAAAACAGATAAAGATGCATGACATCAAACTGTGGCCTCCATGTGTACACACACACAAACACACACACACACAGACACACACACACACACACACACATACCTGCATATACGTATCTACATGGATACATACATGTTGCACATACAAGAAATTAAGAATACATCCAAAGAACTGAAAATGTTGTTATTCTTAGTCCATAGTTGTAAATAGAATTTTGAAGCAGACCTTAAATGACCAGGTTTTAAATTAGAAATTTAATTTCCACTAAATTTCTACACAAACTTTCTTCCTTATTTTATCTTTTTTCATTTCTGCTTCTGAGTCTGTGTAGTTCTTCTCCTTTATTTCCTCTGAGGGTCATCATCACAGGAGCTGAGAGTTGTGAGGGGTTCAGAATAGCCATTCACAGAATTACCTCATTTGGCCACATTTCTCACCATCCTTGGAAAAGAGCAGGCAAGCCTGTAGGTTACATCTGTGACCCCGAGGGGAAGAGGTTCCTGCACACAAATGCCTAATGACCTCCACGTTTATTTTCACAAAGCACCACTTGGGTGTTCGACTTGTCAGCTGTGGGGCTTGCTTCTTGCCGCTTTCATGTTAAAAAGCTCCTTTGCCAAAGCCCTCAGGCCCAGTGGTGATAACTGCCGCAGAAAAATACTACGGATGGAAAGATATATTTTCAATAACCCTTGACTTTTATTAGTTCAGCCACTGCTAGAATAAAGGGTAAGTGGACCCTTGATATTTTAAATGTTCCTTGTCCCCCTCCATATACTTCCCAGGTCAGCATTCTTTACTGATGAAAATTCTGGGCTGGACCTTCCCTAGTCGTCATGAGGGGAAATGTAAGCAACATTATCTACCTCAGAGCTTTGGTTGTTACCCCCAAAAGCATATGATCAATATGATAGCATGGACTTTGTAGTGATTTTTCTTATTTTATTATGTCTGGAAAGCAAGTTCAGATGAAGAAGAGAATGGTGAATTCCTGAATCAGACCGTAATAGCTCAATTTCCTATGATAAAGATACAAAAATAACCAAGGAGATTTTTAATGCCATATAAAACTCCTAAGTGTTCTATGGTATCAGGCCAATATTAATGATGAATAAATGCTTTTTTAAAATGATATTACTTGTATATACTTTACTGCAATATAGTTTTTTAATATAGAATGGTGATAGTAGAAGGCCATTCCATGGCAAGAACTATTCAGTAGGAAGAACTGATCTAATGTAACCAATATTTAACACAGCTTCAAATTTGCTCCTAAATTTTAAATGAATCTTTTTGTCAATGTATCTCAGCACAGAATGTCCTCATGACTATACATTACATTGAAAAAATTCTAGCACAAGCACTTGACAATTAGTTACAACTTGACCTTTGAATGTGATAAGTTAGATTTATTGCCCTCAGAGTCTCAAGCCGCCTTCTCATCCTGCAGTCAAATGGGCTGATGATTCAGGGAAGAATGCTAGAGGCAAAGCTGGCAGGAATGGGGTCCACTGGTGGAGGGCAAGTCAGGCAGCATGCTGCACTCCAGCTGTGCTTCTGAGAAATGAAGGAAATTGACCACCTGAACTGGACGTGTCACCCCTCATTGAGAGATGCCAACCACAACTTTTACAAACTACTGGAGCCAATTACAAATGAAATTACTCTGGGTTCAAGTACCAGTACTAGAGAGAGAGGTGAACACTTTATATACCTTTGTATTTCTGTTTGTGTGCATCTCCAGACTCATTCTACTGTCTAGGGGTTAATGGCATGTCTTATCACCAGTGCAGAGTAAATTGCATTCAATATCATTGTCTCTGATTAGTGATGGGATGGGATATATGCAAAAATTACTAGATTTTTAAAAGCTTTGTGCATTATTTTACATATTATTGAAAGATTTGTTATGCTTTTATTTGGTGAAATAAACATTGTAGCATGAATCTTAAATGGTCTTATTAATAAAATCAAACCCGAGGTCAGGTATTGAGGTGAATGCTGGAAGATCAGAGAAGCAGAACAAGCCACAGCTACCTCACCTTGCCAGTTCCTCAGTTGATCCTGTTTCCTTCAGACTGGAAGTCTCTGTGTCCTCATCCGAATGGATCTCAGCTGAACTGTTGCTCAAAAGCCTAAATGCTTAACCAGCCAAATGCTTCTAGTTTCTGGTCTTCACGCCTTATATATCTTTTTGCTTTCTGCCATCACTCCCTGGGATTAAAGGCTCACTTCTTGGGATTAAAGGCGTGTGTCACCATACCTGGCTGTTTCCAATGTGGCCTTGAAATCACAGAGATCCAGAGGGATTTCTGCCTCTGGAGTGCTAGGATTAAAGGTGTGAGTGCCACCATTTTCTAGGCTTTGTATCTAGTGGCTGTTCTGTTCTTTGACCCCAGGTAAGTTTATTAGGGTGCACAATATTCTGGGGAACACAATACCACCACAAAACATAAGTTACAACAGATGCAGATGTTAGTAACAGGTTACATTTGCTATATCAGTTTAAATAAATGACTTAACATGGAAAATACAAAGAAAGAAACCTAAATATGAGATTGTAAAGAGCCATTTATAGGAAACCAATCCTTGTAGAGCAAGACAATGAAGAACACTAACAGCTGTGATCACAGAAATGACTAAACAAGAAAAGTGTAAAATTATAAGAATATTAAATTTTGCTGTTGGGAGAATCAACTGAAACACAGAATCCTTTCTCTTGAATAAATTGTTAAAACAAGTTCAGTGTCTGGTTAGAGGGGTTAACTTGGGATAGCTTTGAGTGTCTCTTTCTTATCTAACTCTGCTCTATCTTAGTTTGCCCCAATGAGTCCACATTGACTTCCCAGGCATTTCAACACAATACACCTCAAAGGCCAAAGACTTCTGGAAAATCTCTTTCTACTCAATCAGAATTTGGATCTTTTTACTCTGGTCAAAATGTAAATGAATTTTGAAAAGGTTCATGAAATATATCTGATTTGGGCAAAGATTAGAGAGAGAGTTGGTAACAGACTTTGGCAATAAAAGGCAGCGTTCTGAAACTAGGACTCAGCAGTTCAGAACAATTTCTGCCCTTCCAGAGGACCTCAGTGTAAGGGTTTTTCTGGTGCATGGGCATCTTGACAGTGGAGAGCCAAGGAATACCACAAAGGCACGCCATCCAACAAACCTCACACAAGAGATTTATTGAGAAGAACAGCCTGGCAGCTTTCTCTGAACAGGAAGAGGCCGCAGAGGGAAGGGCATGCATAGGTTCTTGAAGCATGTGCTATGAGCTAGTGGAAAAGTACAGGGTGGCTAGGCCCAAAGCATTAAATATTGTCCGTGGCCTGAACTATTAATGCTGAGACACTAGGGTGGGGATTTCCAAGTCTCAGGAGCTCAGGGTCAAGTCAGGGGCAGGATGTCCTTTCCCTGCCCCCTTTTTCCTACACTCAGGTCTGTTCCTAGCCCCCAAGGAAGGCACCTCTCACCTGCCTGTAACTCTAGGCAGGGGTTCAGACACTGTTTTCTGGCCTCCACAGGCACTAGCACATGTGGCTGACAAACACATACATGCACATAATCAAAATTAAAATAAATTTTTAACGTTGAAAAAGAAACATAATGAAACTAAAAAATCATAGCCGCAATTTCTTTGATTAGATTGGACACTTTAAGCAGTCCTCACATAAACAACAAGTTTGCTTTAATAAACACCGTGTCAGCAGTCAAGCATACAGTCGTCAGGATGCGTACAGTAAGTCAACGGTACAGGCCAGGCTTCTGTGACAGAGTGGAAGTGGATTAAGTCTCTGAAAGTCTAACAAGCAGATATGATGTCTAGTTTGATGTTTTAGAGCTGGAGCCTGTGCAGCAACAGGCAAGTACATGATGTTTCACATCCATATAACTAACATAATTAAGCAGTGTGGTGGTATTGTGTTCCCCAAAATATTGTGCACCCTAATAAACTTATCTGGGGTCAGAGAACAGAACAGCCACTAGATACAGAGGCTAGAAAATGGTGGCACTCACACCTTTAATCCTAGCATTCCAGAGGCAGAAATCTGTCTGGATCTCTGTGAGTTCAAGGCCACACTGGAAACAGCCAGGTATGGTGACACAGGCCTTTAATCCCAAAAGTGGACCTTTAGTCCCAGGAAGTGAGGGCAGAAAGCAGAAAGGTATATAAGGCACGAAAACTAGGAACTAGGCTGGTTAAGCATTCAGGCTTTGGAGAAGCAGTTCAGCTGAGATTCATTTTGGATAAGGACTCAGAGGCTTCTAGTCTGAGGAAACAGGATCAGCTGAGGAATTGGCAAGGCGAGGTGGCTGTGGCTTGTTCTGCATCTCTGATCTTCCAGCATTCACCCCAATACCTGGCTTCAGGTTTGTTTTTATTAATAAGACCCTTTAAGATTCCTGCTACAAAGCAGAATCATACACAGAGTTCTCAAATAAAGATGTGAAAAAAAAGTGTACTACAATTTGATTGGTATAGTAATAATAAGCTGTTCCTAACATTTGTTGTCAATTTTCTTCCGCTGGGAAGTTTCATATTAATTGTTTTATATATCATTTATAGTGGAATGGCAAATGAAAACAAAATGTGCTGACTCATCCCTAATATAGCCCATTTTCTCTACGTGTTCTAGGCTTTTGCTCACATACAGCCCTTGCTCATTTTCCTCCATGATAAAAGTTTGGTACAAGCATAGAAGATGTACTACATCTTCTGAAGCAGTGTGTGCCCTGTGCTGATTACAATGCAAGGAATAAGACTTGTTCTCTCCATCACTTAGAAAGAGGAAAAAGCGGCTCATCTCTGTTCTATCGTTTGTGTACTCGAAAGTGGAAAGAGGGAACATGGTTGCAACTTCCCACCTCAATCATAGGAGGAAACATTTCTGATTTACAAGCACCCTTCCTCTGAAGGTGTTTGGGGAACCTGGATTGGGTTAAGAAGGATGTATGGTGTGGTGTGGCCGCTTTATTTCTTTCAGGAGGATCAGTATAAACACATAAAATGTTCCGGTTGAGAGAGTGCTTCTGTTCCTATGGTACATAGGCAAAGTGTTGAGCTCAGGAGAGTTTCTTTAAAAAATGCAACCCTAACCTTAAAATATCATTTAAGTATTCTTATGACTACTAATAACTTTTAAAATATTTATTTTATATTTCAATCTCTCTCTCTCTCTCTCTCTCTCTCTCTCTCTCTCTCTCTCTCTGTGCATGTGTGTGTGTGTACAGGTGACTGTGGAGGCCAGAAGAGAGTATTGGATCCTCTGACGGTAGAGTTACAGGTATCAGTGAGTCAGCATATAAGTGCTAAGGACTGAACTTAATTCCTCTGAAATATAAGCTGGTTATCCTAACTGCTGAACCATCACTCCAGCCTGGCTCCATCGGCCATTTTTAATTTAGAGTTTGTTGTTAAATATATTAATTATACATATTGTGCTCAGTGAGCTATCAACACATGAATTCAGAGCTTAGTAACCAAAATCAGCTGCCTTTATCCACCCACGAACTCATACCCTTCTCAAACATTAGTAAGCACTATTGCCCTCTCCAGTCAACATTTTATTGTTTCCATGTACTCCATGGAATCTGTGTCTGCACTATTTTTCCTAAAACAAGATCCTCTAGTTCCATTGACTTGCTTTCAGAAAATAAGATTCATCTTTCTCTGTGGCTAAACAATTTTATATTATATGATGGATGTTTATATTTTCTTCATTTACTTGTTGGTCAATGGACACTGCACTGGTTAGTTTTAAATGTCAACTCCGTACAACCTCAAATCACCTGATGTATCTAGATAAGGTTGGCTTGTGAACACTTCTGTTGGGGATTGGCCTGAGTTGTAATGGAGGGAAGAAGATTTGTCCTAAAGGTGGGCAGCACCTTATAGTAGTGGCCCAGATAAAAGGACATGGATGAAATGTATGTTGGGTTATTGCTTGGCCTTCGCTGTCCCTAGAGAGTTCAAGGACATCTCCAGATACCACATGCTGCCTGCGCTATTTACTTCAGTGGCATGGACTTGGGTTCTTTCATTTTCCAATGTGGACTGAAGACTGCAGCTCTCCAGGAATTTTCCAGCGTATTGGCACCAGATTGGGAAGGCCAAGGCATCAACCCTGTGAGTATCTATTAGGTTCTTAGCATCCTTGGTGTGAGACAACCATTAGACTATTTCAAGGATACCTGGGAAGCCAATCTGATAAATCCCCTTTTAATGTATGTTCAAGAAGACCCTCACTAACACAGATACCATGGGTGATTCTGTGTCTTGGCTATTGTGAATATCTCTGTAATGCACACAGGATATCAGGAGGCTCTTTGATATGTCAATGACACAAAAGAGTTATAGTTGGAACATATGGCAGACCTTGCTTTGGATTTTTCTAGAGAGCATCTGAACTATTCCCCATAATTTCTATATTAATGTTCCTTCCCCTGAACAGTGTGTGAGTTTATCTCTACAACCTAGGCAGGATTTCTTGATATATTTTTACCTATCTATATCTATATATAGATATATATCAAGAAATATATAGGCATATACATTTCTATGGATATGGATAGATAGATAAACAGATAGATAGATAGGCAGATATAGATGCAGATTGATAGATAGAAAGATACATCTCCATTCTAAACAGGTATGACATCCCTATATACTTTTGATTTATATTTCCCTGATGGCCATAT
Source organism: Peromyscus aztecus (assembly GCA_902168405.1). Taxonomy (NCBI): domain Eukaryota; kingdom Metazoa; phylum Chordata; class Mammalia; order Rodentia; family Cricetidae; genus Peromyscus; species Peromyscus aztecus. The sequence continues at coordinate 28,107 of CABHPQ010162995.1, read as the reverse complement.
TAACCATTATTTCATATATTTGTTAGACATTTGTTTTCAGTTGTTTTTTGTTATATTAATGTTTAAACACTACATTGAAACACAAGAGTTACACATAGTATTGGGACATATACTTGATACATACATATTGCTTAATGCTTAAATCAGGTTGATTATATTTATGATGTTAAATGTTTATCATCATATATTTACATAAAACCTTTCAAAATCATTTCTTCTAGCTTGATGGAACAATGTATAGTATATTTTTGCTATCATGGTCAGCACAGTGTTAACAGTGCACACAAGCTTCTTGCTAGCATCTACCTGGAACTTAGGGTACACTAAACCACTTTTTCTGAGAAATTTACTAAGCCTCTGGAAACCACCATCATTCTGTCAACTTCTGGGTTAATACAAATAGCAGATATATGTGAATCATGTGGGACTTGCCATTCTATGTCTGGCTTGTTTCTCTTAAAACAATGTCCTTTAAGTTTGCGTTTTTAAAAAATAACAGCATCTTCTTTCTTAAGGCTAACGATATTCCAGTGTGTATAAACACCATGGTTTGTTCATCCATTCATTCATCAGTGGATATGTAGTTGTCTCTGAGCTAGACTGCCGTGAACAATGCATCAGCGAATGTGGAGGTTCAGATTCCTCTTTGCATATTGACTTTGTTTCCTTCACATGGGTGCCCGAAGTAAAACTATGGGATCTGAATGCAATTTTATTTTTAATTTTTGGAGGAGGCAGCATACTGTTTTCTATAATGACTTTATTAATTTGCCTTCCCACCAACAGTGTGCTAGGGTTCTCTTTTCTCTGTAGCCTTGCCAGCATTTCTTATCTGTTGTCCTTTTGATAATAGATATGCTAACAGTCGTCAGGCCATGTCCTGCTGCGCTTTTGATTTCCTTTTCTTGATGTTGAGAAACTTTTCACATACCTGCAGCCCGTTTGAATGTTTTCATTAGAAAAACACTATCTATATTGTTAAATGAAATATTCATAAAATGAATTCATGTTGACCTGTAAGTCAAGAAACATTGTTTTGACCAAATGAGCTTTCTTAACTGAAATTACGAACACAGTGCTCCACCACTTTCTTCATGATTTTGCATCAGCAATAAATTGATACAAGGTAAATATCATTGGAAATTCCATCTATGTTAAGAATTATAATATGATTTTTGCATGATTAAATAAAGACAGTTGGTTTTTGAAAATGAAAATCTTTAAGATCTATGAGAAACTCATCATGGAATCAATGTTAATAGAAGATTAACTGGCCTTGTAATTTATGGATATATTAGTGAACAGAGAGATATTTTCCCTAATATGTAATAAAAATGTAAATCATAGGCACAGGACACACAAAATCACTATATTAAGCTAATGAATAGTATTAAATAGAATAACAATTATTTGCAGGCATATTATTAGACAGTATAAAACTCTGCAAATTATCTATCTATCTATCTATCTATCTATCTATCTATCTATGTATATGCAATCAAATATGAAGATATTTATGTAATGAAAATAGTAAATAAAATAGAATAATTTCTTGAAAAACACAATGTATCCAATCTCAAATGGAAAATCAAATGAGCTGAATAAACACCTACTACTGTTATTAACCATTCATCACCTTTAAAAAGAAATCACTTTTATAATATGCCTGAACTACTGTACTGTATCACTTATTCACAGGGGAAATCATACTAATTCTAAGGAAAATTCCCTAGAAAATAGGGAAGTGGTCTTTTGCTAAGCCATCTGAGATACCAGCATCATCCTAACACTGAAGCCTGACCAGGACACCAGAAGAAGGAATAATTGTTATACAATATCTCTCATGGACACTAGCAGAAAAGAAGTAAATTCATACTAGCAATGATCCTTATTTTAGACAATTTCACCTTATAGTTTAATTATATTTTTTGAAGAAGTAATATTTAGTCTTGAAATATATCATTCAGTTTATAAGATAAGGTATGGTTGAGAAATAAAAGACTTAGGTGGATGCTGGTTTTCCTGTGTCTCTTGTACAACAGACAGTCCCCAGGCTGCATTGCTGTTTGTCTGCTTTAGTCCATAATCATGTAAAGCTTCTTCACTTACAAAGTCTACCTGACCCACCTCCTATTTCTTCCATTTTCCTCTGAGGTCATGGAGAGTTTTTAATCTCATGAGTCTTCCTACTAGGCTTCCTAGTTTATGAAAGTCTATAAAAATAATTACTTTAGCTGAACTAAATTTTCTTTCCATTTTATGTGGAATGGAAAAATAGTAAATTAAGAAAACCACCAGCAACCACTTATAAAATAATCACTCAGAGGCTAAGTATTAATTACAAACTGTATGGCCTATAGCTTCTTGCTTCTTTCTAGCTAGCTCTTATGACTTAATTCAACCCATTTCTACTAATCTATGTATTGCTACATGTTCTGTGGCTTTACCTGTGTCCCATTACATGTTTCTCCTTAGATGGATGGATGGCATCTCCCCTGACTCCACCCTTCTTTGTCTCCTCTTCAGTTTGAATGTAGCTCCTAACCTTATCCTGCCCTGCCATAGGCCAATGAAGCTTTATTTATTATCCAATGGGAGCCACATATATATTCACACCACACAGAAAGACATCCCACAGAAGTATACAGGTCAATAATATACACAGAAAATATAATGGAAACAGAAAATAAATCTCCAAAAATACACAAGTGCTATGAAAACATAATTTTGTTTTTCTCCTCTTTAACATAAAATATATATCAAGATAATATGCTGTCAAAAATAAAAATAAAACCTAAAGTTTATCTGAGGACATATAATTTGAATCCATGTGCTAAGCCACCAAAATACAATCAAGGAAAATTTCAATTAAGTTCAACATAATTTGCTTGAAAACTTAATATTCTACTATGTATGAAAAATTCCCTAATTTCAATATGGGCTAATGAGTTTATAGAAAAAAATAATGAAAACAAAAAATATGTGACTAGAAAATGCACCCAATGTGTAAGAAACAAAAGAACAAAATGTCATTAGGGTCTGAATTGAAAAGGTTTCTATGATGACTCATGGTAGAGTTTTGCACTTAGGAAAATTTTAGCTGGAAAAGTAACAGCTGGATTCCAAGGAATAAAAACTAAAAAAAAAAAATCTGAGGAGGAAAAATAGTTATTATTTAATGGGAATGAACTTAAGTTCAGTTGACAAAAGCATTGTAACTCTGTAGGACACAACCCATAAGAGTTTACAGAGAAGAGGAACAAGAGTGTAAAAAGGGAAACCCAGGCAGGTTCCACATGGTCATGCTGCAAAGTAAGACTCGGGAACCAGCAGGTTTTCCAGCTGAAGAACACCTAATGCTCTCACTTACCCACTTACACCCTCTTGACAAATGCTTCATTGTTCTAACATAGTCCTAAGTATTTCATCTCAATGATCAGGAACGAAAAAATAAATTGTCATTGAAAAGACACAGTAACTAGAAACTTGATGTTTGGCTTGAGTAATAGAAGTACTGTCTCATGAGGTCACACAGGATTAAGCTGGACACTAAGCCTAATGCTGGTTGTATTGATAGGGGCCAAATGCATACAGAGACACTGTCTGCCCTGTGAGACAATGACAGAGGTGATCAGGCACACAGGCAGGAACTGAGCAGATTTACCTGTAAATGTGACAAGAATCAAGTAAAAAACAAGAGAGGAGTAAAGGAATTCAGAGTCCAGAAAGTGGTGCCCATCAGATCCATAGAATAAGATACAGAAAATTTATGGAGGTGCATCTAGTCGGTGAGAATCGTTACAAATTAGACTTGGAAACATGATGAACATTACGATTGCTAAGTGATGAACTAATATCGAACACTCACTATTCATATCTTTTCTTAATATTCAAAAAGTGACTGTTTAAAACAAAAATTAACATTGTATTATGATTTAATATATATATGTATATGAAAGTAAACTGAAAATGCTGTAAATGGGGACATCAAATTGCTTTTTATTGTTTTAGTGTCCTATTTTACATGCTTGTCATAGTTAGATTCTATGTAGATATTATACATGTGATCCTCATCAGATTCACTCAGAAACAAATATATAAACAGTTATAGCTAACGTCCTATACAATAATGAAAACTGAAATTGATATTTTTATCTAACTTAAAAAAACAGAAGGCCCAAAAGGAATAATGAATGAACATCAAGCAGCATTTTGATACAAATAAATTAGAGATTAATTTATGTTTTCTTTTCACCTCCCCCCCACCTTCATTGAGTTTAGTTGTATTATCCAACTACTTATTGGCATGAAGCCAGTCCTGGGGTATGGTTGACCTACAGCGGCTAAATCATGAAAGAAAGCTGGTGGTGGGATTTCGTGCCCATCTCTCTGTCTCCATTCTGGGGTTTGTCTAGCTTGAGCTTGCACAAGTCTTAGGCTAGCTGTAACAATTGCTGTGACTTTGTATGTACAACTGCTGTATTGTGTCCAGAACACACACTGGTTCCTTAAATTTATCCTCCACCTCTGGCCCTTACAATCATCCCATTACCTCTTCTGTGAGGTTTCCTGAGTTTTGAGAAGAAGGACATTATACGTACTTTCCTTTCAGGTCTGAGCACTTGACTTTGTTTTGTTTTGTTTTGTCTTAATAGTCTGCCTGCTAACCAGTTGGGGTCTCTGTGTTAATTGCCACCTACAGCAAGAAGCTTCTCTGGGGAGGAATTGGGATATGCACTAGTCTACATGTATCGCAATGAGTCATTGCAAGTCATTTATACTATGTCCATTCAGCAAAATAATAGTATGGGGTTCTCCCTTAGGGCCTATGACAATCTAGCCAGATTCTTGGCCATACGAACAGAGCTGGGAATAAGTTTCATCTAATTAAATGGGCCCTAGATCCAACCAGAGCAGTCGGTTATTCCAATAACGTTTGTATCACCATTGTATCAGTGGGAACATCGTGCCAAGCCAGTCTTTGTTGTGGCTTGCAGAACCCATTGGAAAATTAGTGATTACTTTTCTCTTTTGTTACTGTGAATAGCAACTTCAAGAACTAAGAAAACTAGCCTGCAGGAATGAAGCTTCTAGGTAATTAAGCGTTTCATTCCTCCATATTCTGTGACTCAAGCGTGTGATATCTTCAGCAACAGGGTCTTATGGTCACGTTCGAGAGCAATGGTTCTCAACCTGTGGGTAGTGACCCCTTTGGGAGTCAAGCAACCCTTTCAGAGGGGTCACCTATCAGGTAGCTTCCATATCAGATATCTATATTATGATTCACAGCAGTAGCAAATTTACACTTATACAGTAGCAACAAAATAGTTTTGTGGTTGGGGGGTCACCACAGCGTGAGGAACTGTATTAAAGGGCTGCCGTATTAGTAAGGTTGAGACTCACTGTTCTAGGGGGTAACCAAGAAAATCCACAATACCCTTCAATGCTTGGGAATGTATGTGACCTTGTTGACCAACAATTCACAAAGACACAGCCCATTCCTTGTACTGGAGTTTTTATTTGCTACCATGAGGTATATAGTTGGTGTATTGTCCTTATATTCTAGGGTAGCCCCATTAAAATTATCTCTACATGTGTATGTATATAGTTTAGGAAAACTCCACAGTAATACATTTCCATATATTTCTTTCCTAAAAGTCCTCAATATTAATTGTCCTTCCCTGCATCCCTTCTTCTACCCTGCCCTCCCACCTCCACCCAAATTAACACTTCATGTTCCATTATTTTTTTTAATACTCTATATAACTGGGTTTTTCCCCCCTGCTCCCCCTCTCCTTGGACCCTTCCTAATTTCTATGGGTATTCCAAATGAAGTACACATATCTGAAAATTCAAAGCTAATATTCACAAAGTATAGAAAATATGGTGCATTTATCCTTTTGTGTCTGGGTTACCTCATTCATACTTATTGTTTCCAGCTCCATTATTTACCAGTGAATTCCATAATTTCATTTTTCTTAGCCAAATAATATTCCATAGCACAAATGTAGCATATTTTAATTATCCATTTATTGATTGATAGAAATTTTTGTAATTCTTAGAAACATGGTCAATGAAATAATCATATAGGAAATTGTAATATCTTGATTTATTTTTACCAATAATGACAATATATCAAACATTGTAATATAAATAACAACATATTCTAAAGGAATACTTATATGTTTATTTTTAATAAATGGAAACATAGAAATGAATAAAGTTAATGATCAAACTTTTTTACAATAGGGGCTTTGTAATTTTATGTAATGGAACATTATGAAAAAAGTCAAGATTTGAAAGCAGTAGCAGTTACATAAACAAGAAAAAAGTAAATATCCAATGTTTTTTTTAATGCTTAATAAATATGAGAAAACCTTAAGAAAATAGAGAAGAACATAAATGATTGATGGCACAAATGTCAAGAAGATAGATGACTTCAGATCTGAGGCATTCTGAAGGCAGTTATGACATCATAATTTTATGATAATTGATTCAAGAACTGATAAAACTAAAAACCCATGGATATAAATGCCAAAATTACTGAGGCATTAATAAAAAATCTGAGTATCATTAAATAGTTTTAATTAATTATTTAAACAGTTTTATATAAAACCCTCTAGGCATGTATTATTTCAATGGTGAACTCTTTTTGGAAATTTGAAAGAATTAATACAAAATTCATGGAAACTTTTTCAGAAAACATAAAAAGAACTATTTTACTTAGTGTAACAATCACAGCCCTGATATCATTAATTTATAGATAGGAGGAAAATGAACAATTAATATCTCTCATAGCTATTGATGACACGGTATTTAGCAAACTGTTCCCAATAAAGTGCAAACATCTTCATTCTGAAAAAAATGAATCAATAGCAAGAAAGGATTAGTTTCTAAAATCAAATTTGGCTTAAAATGTGAAAATTAATGACATTCATCATATTATCATAAAAGTGGGCAAAAACATACATGATCATCATATATAATAAGGCCATCTAAAAATAATTCAGACTTTCTTCATGGTAATCAGCTTGAGAAAACTAGCATTTGGAGGGAAACAGCTTCAACTTGCTAGAAGGCTACAGAAAAACCAGTGGCCTCAGTTGCGTACAGGTACATATTTGTGGACATAGTTTTGTGGCAATCTTTCTTGTAATTTTGAAATGAATCAAGTGATTATGAGCATCAGAGTAGATTAACAGACTGTGGTGCAACAATAAAGGAGCAGGGTCCAGAAATGGAAGACTCCTATTATCTACCATTATACAGTAGAAATGGAATTTTCTGATTACTTTCCTATAACTTTTGAAATCATGCCAACGAAATCCTTGTGGATGAAATTTAGAACATGTGATTTTTTAAAATACTTTTTTAAAAGAGATTTTCTATTCACTTTACATACCAACCACAGATTCCCCTGTTCTCCCTCCTCCTGCCCCCCCAGCCTTCCCCCACATCCCACCGCCCGCCCATTCCCACCTCCTCCAAGGCAAGGTCTCCCATGGGGAGTCAGCAGAGCCTGGTACATTCAGTTGAGGCAGGTCCAAACCCCTCCTCCCTGCACCAAGGCTGCACAAAGTGTCTCACCACAGGCACTAGGTTCCAAAAAGCCGGCTCGTGCACTTGGGACAGGTCCCCATCCCACTGCCTGGGGGGAGAGGGGGAGTAATACAGTTAAAGCTAAACAACTGTCTCTCGCTTATCCAGAGGGCCTAGTTCAGTACCTTGAGGGCTCCTCAGCTATTGGTCCACAGTTCATGCATTTCCACTAGTTTGGCTAGTTGTCTCTGTACTTTTTCCAGTCATGGTCTCGATATCCCTTGCTCATAGAATCCCTCCTCTCTCTCATCTATTGGACTCCTAGAGCTCTGCCTGACCCGACCATGGATCTCTGCATCTGCTTCCATCAGTCACTGGATGAGGGTTCTATGATGACAGGGTATTCAGCCATCTGATCACCAGAGTATGACAGCTCAGGCACTCTCTTGACCATTGCCAGCAGTCTATAGTGGAGTCATCTTTGTGGATTCCCGGGGGACTTCTCTAGCACTCTGCTTCTTCCTATTCCCATGGTGTCTTCATTTATCATCATCAAAATGGTATCTCTTTCCTGTTCCAGCTTGAACCTCCCGCTCCCCTAAGCTCTCATACCCCATCCCTTGCCCTTCATTACCCCGTCTCATCCCCGGTTTGCTCATATAGATCTCATCCATTTCTCCATCACTGGGCAATCCATGCATCCTTCCTAGGGTCCTCCTTACTAGGTAGCCTCCCTGGAGCTGTGGATTGCAGTCTGGTTATCCTTTGCTTTACATCTAGTATCCACTTATGAGTGAGTATATACCTAGGACATGTGTTTGACAAGAGTATTGTGATGGGAAGGTTGATTGAAAGAAATCCGGGCTTTGTAGGTTCATTGAAGTGTTCAGCTTCTCATCAGCATCTCAGAATTTGCATTAATTTATTGATGCATATTAATTTGCACACTTTCAATCTGAACATTTCACTTTACATGCTTTTATCTCAAATAATAATTATGTAATAATCATATTCTAAGATTGCCTTTTATGGGAAAGTAATATTGAGAGCTAGCTGTAAGGTTAAAATGCTAGGAATCAGTCATTTATAAAGTGTCTTAGTGATTTTTCTACTGTTCTGATAAGACTCAATTAACAGGGCAATTTATAAGAGAAATATTTATTGGGGGCTTCAGCTTCTGAGGGTGACTCCACCCGGCATTATGGCAGGTAAAATGGCAGCAGGCAGTCAGGCATGGTGCAGGAGCATTAGCTGAGAGCTTGCATCTGATCCACAAGCAAGAGGCAGCGAGAGCTAACTGGGAATGGAATGGTATGGACTTTTTAAATCTCAAACATGGGCACCTCTTCCAACAAAGCCACAACTCCTAATCTCTACCAAGTCTCAACTTGGGACCAAGTATTTAATATCATTCAAGCCATCACAAAAAGAGATTCTGACAATCTGGATTTAGATGCAATTTGAGACAAGTGTAGGTTTAATTAAGTTTTGTGAGATATATATATATGAAGCTTAATCTAACATTTTAATTAAACATTTTAAAATATTTGAGTAATACTTTTTAAAAACTGTGGTTTTGGTGCTATGATCAAAATATATTTGACTTCAAAATGAGCAGAGATTGATTAAATTCTATCACTGTTCATATGTATATGAGCTGAGCATCAGTGATAAACATTTGGAAGTTGCTACTTTCTTAATAACATCAATGAATTTGGGGTGTTATGGAGGTGGAGGTAAAGTATCTGATTTTTTTACACTATAAAGAAAAGTTTTTAAGGAGCTTTTAGTATTATGGTCAATTCACACAGTAGCTGCATATGTACACTATTTCAGTAAATTTAAAATTATCTTCTAGATAAATGAGTAGGTAAGACTATCTCATGAATAATAGTACTTTTCAAGGTGTTGAGCTATTTCTCAGTTGTAATTTGTGTATTTTGTACATATTCATTTGATATCCTAAGACATCGCTAATCTCTATATTTTGTGAGTGAAGATGCAGATTAACAGCATGTTCTTTGTCCCCCTCATGCTGCCCTCTTCCCTGCAAAGACTTAAGAATCTATTTAGTATCCTGGGAATAAAGGTCCAGTGTCTGTCATCCTAATGACAAGAGGGGAAGTTAATTGTTTTATTTGAAGAACTTTTGAATAACTTACTCGTCATTCCCCTCAGAGCACATTGTTTTTAGTATTTGTTGAATAGAAAAACAGTTCTTTCCTTTGCAAAAGAATTCTAGTTATCATGTGAAACAAATATTAAATATATTTACTAAGGGGAATCTCACACTGGTGTTTGTATCAGTGGACATAGACCTGTTTTACTGTTTACAAACAATGTATAGGATCAATATTTTGCGTGAAATTATGGAAATATAACCTTATAGAATTTAACTAAATAACAAGGCTATATTATCTTTAAAGATACATAGCACTTGCATAAAGTAAATATAATTTTATTTTTGTTACTTATTCTATTATTTTAGTATGATTGTGGACAAACAGTACTATAGATTTATAGTGACTAAAACAAGATGAACTTAGAGCATTATTTCATATCTGAGGTTCAGAGTATCTCATAAGAAATAAGATAAAGTAGTTACAAAATTCTGACAAATATGTTTTTACAATAAATACTAAATCATTCAGACATATCAATTATTGATTTCTCATTGAGTCAAAGATTCTATAGAAACATTTAAATAGAAAGGAATTAAGGTACTTCAAAACCTTTAGTGAATCAAAAGATCAATAAATGGTGTTCCATAGTCAAATTTTCAGCATTAGTTACAATTATTAATATTAGACAAGAATCTGCTGACATCAGCACATAAGCAAATAACATCATACCATTGCCCCCAAAGATACTATATGTATGAATTTCACTATTTTGGTAATGATAAGAATTGAATATATGTCTTCATATATGCCAGGTACACCATACTCTACCACTGATTCATCCTCGTACCTTTCACTCTAAATTTCCTCATGAATGTAAGATTTGTGTACATATCTTATCAAAGAACTTGCTCATATAGAAATGAAGAATTAGAAAGAACAGGTTGCAGGCACTGGTACTTGTGAACAAAAAGATGTAATTCCTTATTCTTTAGGATTCACAGTCTTACTCTGTCCTTAATCCAGAGTGATATTGGAACCCTTTAAAATATTTATATTTATATAAAACTCAGACTCAATCCACTGTTGAATGGTAAGTTTCACACCACAATGAATATATTTTGTCATGATACTATTTGTAACTTTCAGGTGGAACCCAATTAATTTAAAGAAAGCATTATCATTATTATTATGCACCAAAATATCTGAAATTATAAGTTAAAGCAATAGACTTATTTTCTTTAAAGCAATTTATTTTATTTTAGGTGAGTGGTTGTTTTGCTTACAGACATGTCTGTGCACTATGTTGTATGTCTGGTGACCTCAGAGGTAAAAACAGGGCGTTGAGTATTTTGGAACTGGAGTTACAGATGATTGTAAGCCACCATATAAGTTCTGGGAATTGAACCCGGGTCCTCAGGAAGAGCAGCCATTGTGCTTGACTATTGAGCTATCTCTTCAGCCATAAACACATATTTTTTTAAAAAGCTAACATTATTAATATTAATTGGGCTATTACTAGCTTATATCTTTACAGTAGTATCTACTTACATCTGTAAAGATTTTTGTTTATAAACTTTCTATTATAATTTTTCTAAAATTACATACAATTTGTTAATATTTTACATATTTTTCCAAATGGAATCATAAGCTTTAATTTCAAGGCCCAGAATTAAGTTAAATAATTCACTTGGAGTCTCTCAAAACTACAAATCATTGATTAATTTAAAAATCTTTATGCAAGTCCAGGAAATTCAGTTAAGTGATTTCTTCTCCCTTTGAGATTTCCTTGTAAATATATACACTGATTATGACAAATTGAATATTCTGATTTATTGACTGTAAAGACTGCGCTGGAAAACATACATATGGAACTTGTTTAGCTCAAACTACCAATAAAGTATCATCCTTTTCCATTTCTCTTGCCAATCACCAGTGGTAACTTTGTTGTGGTTGCCTCAGAAACTGCATGGCTTGGTATTTCTCTGAGTTGTAGCTGCTTAAGTAGATTCATTACAGAAAATAGTCTCTACTTTCATCGCTGTCATTGGTGCTCTGCATTTGGGAGGATAAATTCAGGTTACAGACTATGTTTCCATTATTATTATTTTGGAAAACAACATCTTAGGTTGCCTGTCTTCCTTCTTGAATTTTGACTGATTATAATCTAACTCCTCAGTACTTTTAATTTCCATTTTGGCCCAATATTTTTCAAAAGCTCAGCTTGGATAAGAAATCCCACTCAAAAACTTGCTGGTGCTATTCAGTTTATGCACATGACTGCTGCCTGACTAGACACATGCTCTTGTGATGTGTGTCAATAAGGAATGCTGGCACAAACAGTCTATTTAGTGGAAATCTTATCGAGTAAATCTTATTGAAGAATTTTGTTTCTTCATATGAAATAATGAAAGGTTGAGATATTTCTTATTTATCAAAAGTGAAATGTATATATTTCCTTTTACTTACTAAACAAGTTCAAATTTTCCCATTTAAAAATTAAAAATGGGTCAAATCTTGGTAACATTTAAAATAAATATCAAGATGATTATTTGTGCTAGGCATTATCCTGGGCTTTTCCTTACAAATCTCTATATCATTCATACTCCCCAAGTTTTATGAAGCAGAAAATCTTAACTGTTCTATAGGTAGGGAAACTGAGGTACAGATCTGAAGACAGAATGGTGATTCGGGGATATCTTAAAAGTTACATCTATAAAATATGTCAGTTTGAGTGCATAATTTATATTCTTAACTATGGCACTATATCGTGTCACACTGCCTGGAGCCTTAGACACACATCATAATCTTAACAATGTGTGTTCCTTTACATTTTCCATGGCTAGGAATATGTCAGTAATCTTTTAAAAAGATTTATATGTTTTTACTCTATGTGTATGAGTTTTTTTGCCTTCATGTATGAAAGCACATTTTTTATACATGGTGCCCACAGAGGCTAGAAGCGGGCATTTGATCTCCTGGGACTGGAGTTACAGGTGGTTGTGAGTGCCACATGGGTGCTGGGAACTAAACTTCAATTATTTGCAAGAATAGCCAGGGCCCTTATTTGATGAACCATCCTTACATCTGTTGCATCATTGATTCTTATATACAGGTCTTTCTGCATCATTCAGAGTTTCTAATGCACAGAACCACACGCTTTAGACTGGACAATAATTTTGGATGAAACACTCAAGAGCCAAATGTGAAACAGGACACAAACCTAATGAGAAAGTCTCGTCATAAATTCTCGGTGCTGTCAGAGACACAGAAATTCAGAACTTTCTAATGCCAGGAAGATTTGTTACTCTGGGGTGGGGTAGGCAGGTAGACACCAGAAAGAAACATTTTTAAATCTTTTTTTGATGCTTGATAACTATTCTTGATTTTCTAAATAAGAATTAATTTATTTTATTATTTTCTTTATTTCCTTTCCTTCTTTCTTTCGTGTGTGTGTGTGTGTGTGTGTGTGTGTGTGTGTGTGTGTGTGTGTGATGTGTATGTGGTGAGACAGGGACTTTTCAATACCGAGCTGTCCTGGAACCACATTATATAGTCCAGGCTGATCTCAAACCTGTAATCCTCCTGCTTCATCCACCTGGAAATGAACACAGGCATACATCATTATGCTTTGCTGAGTTTTCTTTAAGATGAAACTTTTCTGAGGAAGGATAGTGATTCCCAAGTTTATCCCAAATTTCTAGCCTCTCAGAAAAATTTAGAAAAGTATGAGATTGAGAATGGACTTGAATTGAGGTGTACACGTTTCTGAATTCTTAGTATTTGTTTCATTTCCACTTGTTCATTGGACATGATCTTCACCTTATATCTGTCATTAGGATGAATGCATAGGGAAAATAACAAACAGCTCAATATCACTGTTCCTGAGAGATGACAGAATCTGGGGGTGGCATACATACACATAACAGGATTATAATAATATAATGACAATAGTGGGTACCACAGGAACAAACTAAAGCAATATTCTACTAATCACCTTTGGATGCAAAGTTAGTAATCAGATAAAAAGAAAGCACCAAACCAAACACAGCTGCGCTGTGCAAAAGGTCTGTTTCTCCAGAGTCTCTACAATGTAAGGCCCATCAATTGCTTTGCCTTCTGGGTGATGTACTTTGCTTTCATTTACCAATATTTCAGACAACATGTTTCCAGTAAAACTTCATAATTAGAACATGACTGACAATGCACTTTCCATCTGTTCAAGCTTACGCCCTAGCTGTAGTCTGTCTACCCCCAGATGTTACCCTCTGAGTGGATGTACTTGTTAACACTCTAGATTTTCAGATGAACTACATGTCCCTTCTCACTTACATTTGACATCAGTTTGAAGCTGTCTTTTAATATGCTACTGATAGACTTGCCAGAAAGTGACTGAAGAGCACTTTTAAAGTCCTTAAGAAACAGAGGGATGCTCTCAAGGTCAACATTAACAAAATATGCAGTGGTAAAAAGAGACATTTGGGCTGTACTTGACAAATATGTCACCATTATTTTCTAATGAATTGTACCAGACAATTCTTTGTTATTTCTGTAGATGTTGGATGCCACATTTATTGTTTGCTTGCTGTTAGAAAAGGAATCTGGCTACTTTTTGCACTTTTTTGTTGTCTGGTCTTAAATTCAGATGGAAGTTTGCCATCTGGCATTTGGACTGCGATATTTGAATTTATGCAAACCTGACAACAAGTCCTTTGAAATATTTTTTTCAATTATAACTGATCAGCCATTAGCTCAGGCTTATTACTGACTAGCTCTTACATGTAAATTAACCCATAATTCTTATTTATGTTTAGCCACGTGGCTTGGTACCTTTTCTCAGTTTTGCCTTGTCATCTTGCTTCCTCTGTGTCTGGCTGTCGACTATGAAATATTTAAAGATATCTTTCTGAGCACTTTTCAAACACCTCTGCTGTGATGAAATTTTCATGACAATCACGTACAAAGCTATCAATTGACTTTTGAGGAAAGCATGTCTTTATAACTATATAAAATTGGACCTCATACATTTTTGCTGTGTTCTCTCCTAAAGGGTTCCTAAGACAGAATTTCATTGCTTAACTGGACTATGCTAACTTCCTATGACTAGGACCTGTTCTGCTCAGTGTTTTGTACACCTGGAGTTTTCTTTTGCTAACATTTTTCCCTATATCTTGTTTTGTTGTTTTTGACCTGTTGCCTGCTCTATAGACACCAATGCTTAGGGTTATACAAAACGAAAGTGAACTATGGATGTGATAACAGAAGAAAATTCTAAAAATCAGTTTCAGAAGAAACTGTTATCCCCTTATTAGTAACCTAGAGACTTTCTGTTTAATTTAACATTTGCAAATTGTAAACCTTCTATTTCTTTTAGGTTTGAACAATATTAATTACTAAAGTACCTCAGATTCAGTTTTCCTTGATTCCAAAAGTTTTTTTTTTTTTTTCTATCTTCCTTCCAGCTTGTTAGATGCTATGGTACTCACTCCTAAGGCAGCACTATCTTTCTTCTAACCTCCTTTGGGTGCAGCTCAGTTACTTTGGCTCTGCCAGAATGTGATATTCTTTTCCTATTCCTCCTTCTGGCAGTGAGGGCAAGTTTATGGAATCTGAATCAGAGAACACTGGCTTCTAAGTTTATGCTGTTCCCCTTTACTTCTTATTTGCAGAATCACACTTTAATGGAATGGTGGCAATCAACTCTGCTCAATGCCTCTTTTTTACCTAGATTCTTTTGCAGTTGGACATTTCCATGAGACATAAGAAAATGTGACTATATAGATATTCAAGGGTACCATTGATCTTTGACTTTCTTATGTTTCATATGTAAAGTACTAGATACAGAATATGGAAATTGCAAGGGAGGATTTCTTGTGACTTCAGTGTAGAAACAAAGAAATAATGTTATCCAATGAGAAAGCTGAAGAGGCTATTTTCCTGAAAATTTATCACATTGTCCATATAATCTCTGACCATTTCAATCTGGACTTCTGTAATGGTACCCTAATTAGAAGATTGAAATCTGTATCATTATCAAACAGCTGCTATTCCTAAAAGAAACACAGAA
The DNA here is from genome assembly GCA_902168405.1 of Peromyscus aztecus. Taxonomy (NCBI): domain Eukaryota; kingdom Metazoa; phylum Chordata; class Mammalia; order Rodentia; family Cricetidae; genus Peromyscus; species Peromyscus aztecus. Next base: position 12,381 of record CABHPQ010162995.1, on the reverse strand, counting down.
TGAATGTATGACCAATAAATTGCTTGAATGACTAAATAAACTATTCCCCTCTCTACTCCCCACCTATGTGAATCATAACACATATAGTCATATAGAAGATTTCATATTTACAGGCTTAGGTAGAAGAGTGAATGAAGATTATCTCAAGCCACAAAATGACATTATTAATGTTAGGAAAGTTAAGACTAGAGAGATTGAAAAGAAGAAAATATCTATATAGTAAGAAGATGAGAACTGTGCTGTTAATCTAATTTCATAGAACCACCATTGCAAGATACAGAAACTGAGTTTTTCAGAAAAGCAAATAATATCAGAGAAATTAAATAACCTTCAAGGCCACCCAGCATATTATTTCTGAAGCAATGATTTATAAATAACCAGACAAAACTATATACTTATTTTCCCTTTGTATCTCAGTCTCTCTCTCTCTCTCTCTCACACACACACACACACACACACACACACACACACACACACACAAGATACACATATATTTATACATACATCTACATGTTTATATATGCATATACATATATATATAATCTATAAATGATGAATACATATGTCATATTCACATATACATATATGATGAATAGAATAGCCAAATTTATTAAAGCTCAACAAATTAGAAGGACTAAGAAATCATACTCTGTGTTTGTGAATTAAGTGGTAGGTAACCTGATGCTTGTCGGGTGTAGCTTATAAATTATAGCCTCCCATATGAGCAGTGATTAAATTAGAGGGAGAACAGACTGGAGTGGAATGACGAGGACCCCAGATGTGAAGCAGCCAGATAGAAGGGTGAATTAACATCACATCCTCATTAGTCATATAACCCTGAATTTGTCTAGAAATAAGGGTAGGCTTAAAAATATCAACAAAATTTATCTTGCACCTGAACTTACACACATACAAAAAAAAATTGCCAGTATTTTGCAAAGTACAAAAACAAATTTTATATTTCTCAGAATTAGTAATAACATCTAGCAATGTCAGTGAGATATGTTGTCCTGTAGCTAAGCATAGCATTATTTAATTGACATTTGCCATATGTGAGGAAATACTGAAAAATTGAAGTAGACACAAACAAAAGGAAATAGCCCATTAATCAAGGCCATTGTTGTTTGGCCACTTCTTTGAACGTGTGTTAATTTAATTTGTCTCAAATGCTAGAAGGAAGAGTATTTGCTGACTGAATGTGGATGGATGGGGATTAACTCCTCAGTTTTAGTAATCTGGTTGTATTACAGTGATGCAAAAGCCCTAAGAAATCAGGATTGGGAGATACTGTATCTATATGTGAATCCTAGTTCCAGCGGTAAAACAATTGTTAGGACCAGGTAGAGATGTGTAATTCATTGTATGAGTAAGTTGCAGGTCCCAAGCATTTCATTATACTCACAATGAAGCCCAGACTGCAAACCATCCAGAAATCCAGAGAGAAACTCAGTGAACTGGGTAAAAAAAAAAAAAATTAAATAAATAAATAAATAAATAAATAAATAAATAAATAAAAAATAAAAAAAAGGGGGGAGGGGTTTTCAAACACAGATGTGGATGAAAAACGGTTATACAAGGACAACATGTTTTTGAAAAGCTAATGGTTATAACAAAGGAAGGATAGTTGAACTGGCAAGCAAGAAAACTACTTTAGGTCTTCCTGCTTCATGGGCCCTGCATAGCATCTCAGGAAAGATTCATTCTTTAAAAGATATTGACGCTCACACAGTGATAGTGAGTGGCTTCAATACCCCACCCTCACCAATAGACAGGCCATCCAGAGAAAAAGTAAACAGAGAAATGCTGGGGTTAATAACATCATAAAACAAATAGACATAGCAAATATTTACAGGACATTTCAACCAAGTACAAAATAATACACCTTTTTCTCTGCAAAACTGGCCACATACCTGGGCACAAAGCAAGTCTCAACAAATACAAAAAATTAAACACCCTGCATGCTAACTGACTACCACATATTAAAACGAATACAACAACAGAAGATCAGAATGTTTAAAAATTCATGGAAACTGAACAACTCATAGCTAAATGAAAAATGAGTCAAAACAGAAATTAAGAAGGAAACTAAAAACATTTAATAATTGTATGAAAATGAAAACACAACATGGTCAAACTAATGGGATACAATGAAAGTGGTTTTAAGAGACAAGATCAGAGTAATATGTATAGACATTTAAATATAGAGAGCTCTCATATTAGCAATTTAATGGTATACCTGAGAGCTATAGAACAAAATGAAAAAAAAAGTCAAAAGGGCAGTTATCAATTTTTATATGTGTGTGTGCATGTGTGTGTGTGTGTGTGTGTGTGTGTGTGTGTGTGTGTAACAAATTGTTGGTCCTATGAGAAAAATCAGTAATAGTGATCTGACAACCCATTACGAATTAAATTAACTAAAATATGGAGATAAAAGCTCCAAATTAATGAAATTAGAATTGAAAAGAATATTTAAAAAATCTGTACTCTTCCAAAGTGGAAAATCTAAAAGAAATGGGAAAATTTCTTGATTTATACAGCACACCAATGCTAAATTACATACAAAAAGTAATTTAAACAGACCCACATCTCCTCGTGAAATAGAAACATTAATAAGAAGTCTCCCAACCAAAAGAAAGCCTGAGCCAAATGGATTCAACACAGAATTCTACAAGAACTTCAAAAAAGACTTAGGTACTCCTCAAATTCTGCAAGATAGAAACACTAGAAATATTGCCTAATTTTATGAAACCATAATTACCCTGATATCTTGACTACATAAAGATCAACAAAGAAAAAGATTTACAGACCATTTTTTCCTTTAGAATATAGGTGCAAAATTCTCAATAATAGACTTGCAAACTGAATGAAAGAACACATCAAAATGATTATCCACCATGATCAAGTGGACTTCTTCCTGGACATGCAGGGATAGTGCAACATACATAAATTGATAAATGTAATAAACCACATAAACAGGCTGAATGACAAAAATGACATGATCATCTCATTAGATGCAAAATGTCCTTTGATAAAATCCATCATCCCTTCAAGATAAAAGTCTCTGAAAGACTTAATATAAAAAGAGACTTAATATAATAAAGACATAACATAATAAAGACAATTTACAGCAAGCACATAGCCAACAATAACCTAACACAGAGAAACTTATAGCATTCCCACTAAAATCAGAAAGGAGAAAAAAGTTGTATGTTCTCTCCATAATTAATCAATATAATATTTAAAGTCTTAGCTAGAGAAATAAGGCAGTCAAAAGAAATCAAAGGGTATAAAGAGATGGGGAAGAATTGACAGCATCTCTCTGTGCAGATTGTCAGATTCAAAAGAAACTTGTGACTAATAACTAATGGCTATCTGTGTTGCCTATTAGCATACCAAAGTGCATTCTGGATACAGGCTCTCTCAGTATCACAAATACCTGTTGCAGAGTCCATATGAGCATCCTGGCTCTTCCCAATTCTTCTCACCCTGTCTTCTACCCTGAACTTCTCCACCTCATTAACTTCCCTTTCTTGGTTTCTCATTCCCTTAAAACCCTATTACTTAGGCTATGCTCTCTCTTTTTGTCCTTTTCTCTTGATCCTCTCTCTCATGCCCTTCTCTTCTCTGGCTCTAGTACTCTCCCTCGCTCCTCATGGCCCAGTCCAGTCTGCTGGCTATGTTCAATGTATTACTTTCTCTATCTGCTTTGAACTCTTCCAAACGCCTCTGACCATACTCTTCCTCATAATTACAGAAAAACCTTCCCCTCAGCCACACCTTGGAGCAGTCATGTCTTCAGTTTATAAATCTTGTGCAGAAACCCTCAGTTAATACACAGATGATCTGATTTTACACATAAATGACTCTAAAAACCAGGAATCTTCTATAGTTGTTAAACTCAACAAAGTATCAGGATACATAACTAACATAGTAAATCAAGTGGACTTGCTACATAGCAATGGCAGACTGAGAAAGAAATCAGAGAAACAATTCCTTTAGAGTAACGAACATATATACTATCTTATGATAACTCTAACCAAGCAAGTGAAATCTTGTATAATAAAAACTTAAAGACATTGAAGAAAGAAATTAAAAAAGCTGTTAGAAGATAAAAAGATCTCCCATACTCATGAATCAATAGAATTAATATAGCGAAAATGGCTATCCTACTGAAAGCAATCTGGAGATTCAGTGCTGTCCTCCATTAAATTATAACACAATTCTTCACAGAAACAGAAAGGACAATTTTCAGCTTCATGTAAAAATGCACTCACATACACAACAGGATAGCTAAAACAATCCTGAATAATAAAAGAACTGCAGGAGGTATCACCACCCCTGATCTCAAATTGTACTACAGAGCTACAGTAATAAAAACAGCATGGTATTGCCATAAAATAGACAGATCAAACAATGGATTGGACTGATGACACAGACATAAGTTAACATACCTATGCAAACGTGATTTTTGGTAAAGAAGCCAGAAATACATACTGGAAAACAGATGGCATCTTCAACCAGTGGTATTTGTTAAACTGGCTGGATGCCAACAGAGTCATATTTTTCATTTACAGTCAACTGTAAATGAAACAAAGACCTCTGTGCAAGGCCTGATACCCTTATTTTGATGCATAGAGTAGGGAATAGTCTTGAACTTATTGGCATAGGAAAAAATTTTCTGAACAGGACACTACAGTGTCCTTACAGTGGAGGAAGATGAGGTGGGAAGCACAAGGGCTTAGTTGTTAGCAGGACTTTGAGGGAAGAGTAAAAGAGAGGACAAAGAGGGACTGAGTGTCAGGACGGAACTGAAGCTATGGAGACAGGATTTCACCCTAGAGAAATAAAGTAGATGGGTAAGGAGTTTGGTGCATTTAGATTTATTTCTGCCCTGAATGCCTGACTGGAGCTGTAGCTGTATTGATAGAATTTTGTCTTAGAGGAATAAAGTTAACAAACATAAGAGCATAGTGTACATAGTTTTTTTTCCCCTCAGATATCCCATGACGGATGTAGCGAAATCCTTGGACCCTGAGTAATCAATACTGGCTCCACTAGACTTCTAGCTATATTATAAGGCAAAATACAATTAATGAAGGCTTCACGTTCAAGGCTTCACACAATGACCACTTGGAACCTACATCTAGGGACTATATTGCCAACTTCATTATTTCAACTTCAAAAGTCCTCAGTTTTTCATAGTCTCATCACTGTCTCAAAGTCCAAAGTCTCCAGTCTCTTTGGACACTCAAAATTACCTTAACTCAGAATCAAAAACAAATCACATAATTCTAACATAGAATGGCCCAAAATACATATCATCATTCTAAAAGGGAACAAAGAAGATGTAATGAGGAAATGCTGGACCCAAGCAAGACAGAAACCCAGGAGGGCAAACTCCAAATTCTGCATCTCTATGTCTGATCCAAAGCACTCTTCATTCTCCAACTCCCTTTGGCTATGTTGACTACCACATATTTCTCTCTCTTGGGCTGTTTCCAAACCCTGTTAGCAGCTCACCTTGTCAGGAATCCCACAACTCTAGCATCTCCCACATATGATGGTCTTCAACACAACCCAGACTTCACCTTCAAAGCTTTACACAATGACCAGTTTGAACCTACCTCCAGGGACTATCTGGCCAAATGCCTGGCCTCAGTGGCTTTTCTTAGCTGCAGAGGCCTCCAAATTCAGCACCAAGAGGCTAAAACTGCCAAGTTCTGCCACCTGCTTGGGCTGAAATCTGATTCGCTCAATGACTTGCATTTTCATCAGCTTGGAGTTTTTGATGGTTTCTCAGCCAAGGAAATACACCAGTCTCGTTTATTTCACATGTTTCAGAATTAGCTGGGTGGGGTCTTTCCCTGAGATTACCAACCACATCCTTCATTCCATTTAGTGACAGACTTTTCTTTCAACGTTTAACTCCTTGAGTACAGTTGGCTCCAACATTACATTTTCTGGTACTCATTTTCTCCCCAAACTATGCATTCTGTATTTCTTTTTACCCTGCTTGCTCTTTTCAACTGTAGATCTTTATGAGAGTGATTACCATGAAATGTCTGCCAATTCTTTTAATCCAAAACTCTTTCATTTAGCCAGTCAAATTTTTAAGACCAGGGCAAAAAGCAGCCACATTTTTTTTTTCAAAATATTATGAGAATAGTCTCTGGGACACTTACTGATATTCTTCCTCCCTGAAACCTCTTGATCTGAGTCCCCATAGTTCACATTGTCCTCCACAATATTGTCCTCAGTGCTCCTACAAGGATGGCCTACTATGCCTGCTTAAGGAGTTCAACTGCTTTTCTAGTCTAGAGACCTGAAGTCTTCCATATTCCTTCTAACCATAACATGGTCAGGCCTGTCACGGCAATACCCCAGTCCCTGGTACCATCTTATGCCTTATTTAATGTTCTATTGCTATGAATAGACACAATGGTGATGGTAACTCTTATCACTGAAAGCATTTAATTGGGTCTTGCTTATAGTTCAGAGGATTAGTGTATTATCATCATGGTTGGAAGCAGACAGGCATGGCCTTACAGCATAGCTGAAAGCTTTACAACCCGATTCATAGCCTATGGGGACCATTCTGATTCAAACTACCACAGTGCAATTTTGACACAAATGATGTGGGAGTAATCACCTACTATGTGATTGGATTTAAGGCCCAGTCATTGAGATGGTATCTAGTTGTGACTGCTTGGGTGGGTGGCCAAAACCATGAGACTTGTTATATCAGACACCTAGGGTAAATCCAGATACTATTGCTCTGCTAATAAAGTAACACAACAATAAAATGACTTTTAACACATTCTACTGTACCCATAGTTCAGCATCTCACTCAGCCATCATCAGAGAAGCTTCCTCCTGCAGTAGATGGGAACCATTACAGAGACCCACAACTGGACAATGTGCAGAGATTGAGAGATGTTGAAATACCTAGTCCTAAATAAGATGTTTCTGTTAAATCTCTTCCCTCAGGTCTCAGGGAACTATGCAGAAGAGGAGGTGGGAAGTTTATAAGAGCCAGTGGAGATGGAGGACACCAAAGAAACAGCCTTCCAGACACAGTAGGATTGATGCACATCTGAGCTCACCATGGCAGCATGTTCCGGGTCTGGGCAGGTTCAAGGCAGATGGGGTCCCAACACTGAGAGGAGAAGTGGACATGAGGCTCCACCCCTAATCCAGAAACTACCTGCAATTAACAACTGCTCAGAAAATGAAAAATAGTTTTCTCCAATGGAGTCTCACTGCATTTACACTTCACCCTTAATGGATGCCCCATGACTAGCAAAGAAAAGCCAACACAAAACAAACTCAATGGTATTTTTTAACTTGTTTTGTCTCATAGTGCTTTGGGCATTTTTTAAAACCTTATTTATCTTTTGTTTATAGATTATGGTTTCTTATTTTCTATGTTTATGTTGTTTTGTTTTGGGGTTTTTTTTTGTGTGTATGTACACATGCATATGTGTTTTTGTGCTTTTTCTTTCTTTTTTGACTGCTTTGTTTTATTCTTTTTTAAAAAAAATTGGCCTATTTGTTTCCTAAAGAAAGAGAGAACAAAGGAATGGAGTTTGATGCATGGGGAGAGCAGGGTGATCAAGGGACAAACAAGGGAGAATATACCATAATCAGAATATATTTTATGAGAAATTATTTTCAATAAAGAATAAAACTCAAATAAGTGAAAGAAAAAAGATTAGCAAACTTACATGCTGTGGATGATTGATTGATAAATAAAATGCTGATTGGCTGGTAGCCAGGCAGGAAGTATAGGCAGGACAAAGAGAGAGGAGAAGTTTGGGAAGTGGAAGGCTGAGGCAGAGAGAGACGCTGCCAGCCGCCTCAATGAGGAGCAGGATGTAAAGTACCAGTAAACCACAAGTCACGTGGCAAGGTATAGATGAATAGAAATGGGCTGATTTAAGTGTAAGAGCTAGACAGTGGTAGTCCTGAGCTTATGGCCGAGCAGTTTAATTAATATGAGCTTCTGAGTGATTATTTTATAAGCAGTTGTGGGGTCCATGGGGCTGGGCAGGACTGGAGAAAACTTCAGATACACTTACAAACCTACACAGTGTAATAACATAGCTACAAATGGAAAAAGCAATATTCTAGGAATCACATAAAGAACTTAATACAAAGTTTTCAAGAAGAATATGACAATAATTTTGGTCAAGGGTTCACAAATCCCTTACCGAGACTTTAGAAATCAAACAAATAACATTTTAGAAATGACTTAACTACAGAATAGAAGGATATTGTGGTGGTTTGAGTAGGTGTGCGGGCCCCCCTCCAATGACTCATGTGTTGAGTTGTGGTCTCCACTGACTCATGTGCTTGGCCCATAGGGAGTGGCACTGGTGTAGCTGGAGAGCTTCTCTCCAGATCCCGCCAAGCCTCCACATCCCACTTATAAAATAAACACAGACACTTATATTATTTAAACTGTTTGGCCTAATGGCTCAGGCTTCTAGCTAGCTGTTCTTCTATCTTAAGTTAACCCATTAAATCTATAAATCTATACCTTGCCACATGGCTCGTGGCTTACCAGTACCTTATATGTTGGTACTCATGGTGGCAACTGACAGCGTCTCTCTGCCTCAGCCTTCCACTTCCCAGAATTCTCTTTTCTCCTTGTCACGCCTATACTTCCTGCCTGGCTACTGGCCAATCAGTGTTTTATTTATTAACCATCAGAGCAACACATTTAACATACAGAACATCCCACAGCACACTGTTAGGAGTTGTGGCCTTGTTAGAGGAAGTGTGTCACTGTGGGAGTGGGTTTGAGGTCTTCTATGCTCAAGCTATGTCCAGTGTGGAGGACAGACTCCTTCTGCTGCCTGTGGATCAAGATGTATAACCTCTCCACCACCATGTCGGCCTGAATGCATGCACCACATCCTGTTATGATGATAATGGACTAAACCTCTGAAACTCTAAGATAGCCCTAATTAAATGATTTCCTTTGTAAGAACTGTCATGGTCATGACGTCTCTTCAGAGCAGTAAAACCCTAACTAAGAGAGATGATTCAAGAAATGAGAACTCTTAGGAAAGAAAGAAAAGAAAATCCAAATATGACTTTTAAATTGAAACCATGAAGCAAATATATATCAAGTTAATCAGAGGGACGGAATGGGAAAAATACCATGAAATAAAACAGTCACCAAAGGTTTGGAAATGGCAATAAACATGAAACATTGTTTACCTACTTGAGTAACTCCATAAAAAAAAAAAAAACTCCAAAGCAATAAAACATAAGAAATAATTTAATATTTAATAGAGAAAATTTTGTTAAGGAAAGTTTGAGTCTGCATGCTCTAATGGTACATTTTTTTACCTTGAAAATTTTATTCAAGATACTGAAAACAATTTCTAAAATATTCAAATTTTATATATAGGAGAAAGTAATTCTTTGAAATCTGGGAAAATCCACTTAAAAGGGGGAAAAAATCTCAGGCTGAGAACAACCTTGACCATAATATTTTATACTTACAAACAAAAACTTCTGGGCAACATTTCTAAATTATTTCAGGAAAAATATTCAACAAAAATAAATACTACTTGGCTCAAAAATTGAAATGATTGGGGCTGGAAAGATAGAACAGTAGTTAAGAGCATGTGTTGCTCTTACAGGGGACTTGATTAATTCCCAGCACACATATGATGGTTTACAACTATCTAAAGTCCAGTTCAAGTTTATCCAACACACTGTTCTTAGTTCTGCAGGAACTAGAATGCATGTGCACAAATATACATGCAGACAAAATATTCATACAAAAAGAATCAATTAGAAGAAAACTTGATTTATAGAAGTATGATCAGTAACTGAGATATTACTCTTCAACAGTAACAAGCATGGAGGCCCATGTGCTCACAAATAAGCATGAGGGAAAGCAGGAATGTTAAGCACACAGGGATGTCTCTTCAAAGGGAGTAATGAAGGACCTATTTTCTGCTTAGAAGGCTGTAAGGAGGTGCTTAATAGCCTGGTGACCTCTGCTGTATCAGTATGAGCAGGTCACACTAGCTCCCCAGACCCTTATCTTGAGCCTTTTTATCTCAGCCAGTCTATAGCATTATCTTACACCAGATCCTTATCATGTGCAGTGTTTACCTTGAGCCTGCTTCCTTAATCTATAGAACCTATCTTTATGGAAGATATCATTTGAAGAGTTTCAATGTAATCATGTCTCAAGCTTTTTTTGTGCACACAGTATTGAATTAATTATTACTATAAACCCCATTCCCCAAATGGTGCTGTGTTTAAATATGCCTATAAAAAATTACCCAGTGTCAGACCATCAAAGTTTGAACCAACATAGTTTACTGAGTCACATTTAACTGTTCTGCCTTTTTCTCTCATGCAGATCTACACTCTGTTGGCCTTGGTAGTCACAGAGATCCACATATAAAACTAAATGGAAAAAGCAAATCTGGTGTGTGGTTTAGCTAGAAGAATACTTGCTGACTATCTATAAATCTCTGCATTCATTTTCCAGCACTATATAAATGAGACATGTTGACTTACACCAGGAATTCCAGAACTCAGAAGGCAGAGGCAGAACTACCAAAGGTTCAAATTTATTCTTAGCTACAAAGTGGGTTAGAGACTAGCTGGGAACCTGTCTGAAATTTAAAAAAAATCATAGAAGTAGGAGATTAGATAGGAGGAGAAAAATATAATAGATAACACCTAAACACGAATTATTTAGGTCAGAATATTTTTATTAAAATGAAATACGACAAAATTGCAAATAATCCTTCATAGAAAGTAATCATTCTTAAAAATGAAAAATTTAACTAAAAAAATACACATGAAGATTAAATATTGCATACAATGATATCACAGAATTGACAACTAGAGAAAGCATTTTTCAAATTGTCGGTTGTTCATCCCTGTAGTCAAAGTATATACATATATACTGTATATATGTGTGCATGCATGTGCTCATGTGTGTGTAGCATTATACAAGATGAGTTGAGCTTTATATTTAGGAATATACATACATGTAGGTGGAAGTTTCTGTCTTGCCTGGTCCTGCAGACATTCAGTCCCAAATAAACACACAGAGGCTTAATTATAAACTGTTTTGTCTATGGCCCAGGTTTATCATTAACTAGCTCTTACAACTTAATTTAATCCATTTCTATTAATCTATTAATCTACATTGAGTGCCACATGTAGGCAGAAGTTTCTCTTCTGCCAGTCTATTTCAAAATACTCAGAAGTCACTTCCAAAATAATTGACTCAGAGGCTTAATATTACTTATAAATGCTCAGCCAGTAGCTCAGGCTTATTTTTAATTAGCTCTTACACTTAAACTAACCCATTAATTCTTATTTATGTTTAGCCATGTGGCTTTGTACTTTTCTCAGTATGGCATTCTCATCTTGCTTCCTCTGCATCAGGCTGGTGACTCCTGACTCCACCCTTTCTCTTCCCAGAATTCTCCTAGTCTGGTCACTCTGCCTATACTTCCTGCCTGGGTACTGGCCAATCAACATTTTATTAAACCAATTCGAATGACAAATCTTTGCAGTGTACAAGAGCATTACCCCACAGCATTTCCCCTTTTTTTCTAGTTAAAATAAAGTCACTAAGTAAGAATTACAATAGCAATATTCAATCCATTTGCATTTGACAAAATTATAGAAAATACTTAATTATCTATATTTCTTGGTGATCCTAAAGTTTTATGTCTAATTTACCTTTCATCATAACTAAGGAAAACTATAATTGTAACTAGTCTTCAACTCCTTCAAAGACACCAGAAGGATATAATATCACCTAAGTAAACAGGAAGTGCATTGTAAGCAACTTCCAAAGCTCTAGAAATGCCAGAGACATCTGGCTACCTTGACAGTCACCCAAACTTACTCTGTAACATTGGGCATCCATCTTCAGTCTATAGGCCTAGAGTCTCCGGCATATTTTTTGGTGAAGCAGGAATTTTGAAAGATTGTTTCACCTGTTGGCAAAGTTCATCAGTTACTTTTCTCTGTGTCCTGCAGAATGTCTGACAGTTTCTTCTGTGAAGCAGGAACCCGAAGGACCGTCTCACCTTATTTTGGCAAAGTTCAGTGGTCCTATGGGTTCTGTACGTCCATTGTATACAACATATTGTCAAGCAGTCTAGGCAAGATCAGTTTCTTGCCCAAATGACTAGCCTTTTTTTCACATTGTAAGCAAACTCCATAACAAATTTCATTGATGCCCATCATCCTCTTTGAAGTAATTGGTGCTGCTGGGAGCAGATGTATCTCACTGTCTAGAAAAATGTAAGTTTTTAAATTTTAAATATCATATTCTGTAGGTGTTTGAAGAGTTTGAAGATTGTCTACCTAATTGAAATATATCTT
>CABHPQ010162994.1:0-14174 GCA_902168405.1 Peromyscus aztecus | reverse complement strand
ACACACACACACACACACACACACACACACACACACACACACACACACATATGTATTTGGTTTTTCAAGACAGGGTTTCTTTGTGTAGTTTTTGGTGCCTGTCCTGGATCTTGCTCTGTAAACCAGACTGGCCTCAAACTCACAGAGATTCACCTGGCTCTGCCTCCTGAGTGTTGGGATTAAAGGCGTGTGCCACCACAGCGTGGTGAGATAAGGGTCTTACTATAAAACTCAGACTGGCCTTAGAAACTCACAGAAATTCTCCTGCTTCAATCTCTCAAGGGTTGGGATTGACTAAGGGTGTGTGCCACCATGCCCAGCTGGGTGCACAGTTTTGAATGCTAGCCTATGGAAATGACTACAAGTATAGCCAATAAAGGGGAGGTCATTGTTTTTATTTACGTGGGTAACGAAAAGCATTCAAAAAGACTAAAAGGAGGAGCTGAGAATGTAACTCAGTAGAGTGCTTGCCTGGTGTTCACAAAGCCCTGGGCTCCCCTTCCTGGTACCTCAGGAAACTATACCTGCCTGGAATCCCAGCACATGGTGGTAGAAGTGAGCAGATCTCAAGGCTGTCCTGGACTACATTGTGAACTGGAAGTCTGCCTGGGCTACATTAACTTCTGTTTCAGTTCAAAAGAAAGAAAAAAAGACTGTAAAGAAATTTGTAGGGCTGGAGCAATAGCTCAAGAGCTAAGGTCAAATACTACTCCTTCAGAGGACCCGAGTTTGGTTCCCAGCACCCACAGCAAGCAGCTCACAACCACCTCTAACTCCAACTCCAAAGGGATCTGAGGCTCTCTTCTGGCCACCTTGGGCACCCACTCACATGTGATACACATTCACAAATACATACTAAGTACATGCCAATAAAAATAAATCTTGAAAAAAATAAATGGATTTTAGGGTTGTGAAATACTCTGTATAATACTATAATAGTGGGTGATGAAGTGGTTGGCTGACATTTTGCAGGAGAATTTCAATCATTCATTCACTCAGCCATCGATTCACAGTTCCTCCTGGGTACCAAGCTCTGATTTAGGTGCGGAGAATCCACCTAGGAACAATTTTTTTTTCCTTCATGGAGCTTACCTTCTACTAGGGATGGGAATCAAGATTCAGTAGCACCACGAAGAAAATTGACACGGAGTGAGGGGGACAGAAGATGACGGGGTGAAGAAGGAGAAGGGTGTTATCGGAAACCCATAGAACTCTGTCTTAGTTACTTTCCCATCTCTGTGATAAGACACCATGACCAAGGCAACTGATTAGTCCGTTGGCACTGACATTGTTCAGGTCTTGTCTAGGCAGCTGTATTGATGAGATGTCATAGGTCATTTTTTCCCTGTCGTTTCTAGAATACTTCCTCTCCTGTGCCTCATACAGGTCCTCACTCTGTACTGAAGCTCACTCTGTAGACCAGGCTGGCCTCAACCCTGCAGCAGTGTTACTGCCTTTATCTCCTGAGTGCTAAGATTAGAGGCATAAGTCACCATGTCCACTCAAAGCATGGTGGGCAGACTGAACCCAGGGCCTCACACATGGGAGGTGAATGTTCTTCCATTTTTCCATTGACCTACAGCAAATGAAACAGCCAGGACCCTTTCTTATGAATCTCTCGGGGAGCTTCAATAGTTCTGGAAAGTCATCAGCAGGTAGGACTGAGTCCCCATGAACAAGAGATGCTAAGAGGCCATCTTATGCACTGCTGCTCTGATGCCACTGTGTTTCTGGGTCATAATGTTCCCATGATCTGATTCCAGACACACCACAGGGGTATCGATGGGTCAGAAGTTAGCTTTGCTGGTTTCTTTCCACCTGTAAGTGGTGTGATGGTTAGTTTCAAATGTCAACTTGTCGCAACTTAGAGTCCCCCGGAAAGAGTGCCTGAATGAGAGATTAGATCATGTTGGCCTCTTGTCACATCTATGGGGATTGTCTTGACTGTTAACTGATGTAGGAAGACATCCACTGTGGGCAGCGCCATTCCCTAGGTAAGGGGTCCTGAAGTATAAGACAGGAGAAAGCTATATGGGAGCAGGCAACATCTATGCATTTATTTCTCTCTGCTCTTTATTATAGTTATAACGTGACCGGCTGTCCCATGCTCCTGCCTCTGTGACTGGCCTGCAGTAATGGACTGTAGCCTGGAAGTGTGACCCTTCCCTCCCCATGTTGCTTTTCTGTAAAGGTATCTGTCACAGCAACAGAAATGAAACTAGAAAACCTGGCTTCAAGGGATCAAACTCACCTTGTCAGGCTTGCTCAGCAAGCACGTTACCCACTAAGTCAGGTGGGCAGGTGCCCTCAGAGACTAGAAGAAGGTGTGGGATCTCCTGGACCTGGGTACATGGGCGCTGGGAACCGCACTCCAGTCCTCTGCAAGAGCAGCATGAGCTCTTAATTGTTGAGACGTCTCTGCAGTACGTTTTCTGGAATTCCTAAGAAAGGAATCCATCCTTAAAAGAGTGAAGATGGACTCGTCCTTGGAGTAGCTAGAATGAGTTCTTGCTCTGCAACCCTTTGGGATAGGAGAAAGGAACAATAAGAAATTCAGAGTGCGGGATGTGGCGGCACATACCTTTAATCCCAGAACTCCATGAGTTCGAGGCCTACCTGGTCTACATAAGAGGTTCCAGGCCAGCCAGAGCTATATAGTGAGGCCCTGTCTTGTAGAAAAGAAAGAAGAAAGACAGACAGAAACAAAGAAAGGAGGGAAGGAAGGGAGGGAGGGGAGAAGAAAGGAAGGAAGGAAGAAAAGGAAGAAATGCAAAGCATAGATGGGAGAAACAGGAAATAGGATGAACCCCTGGTTATTACAAAGAGGGAAAGGGGATCCCAGAACCTAGAAAACGGACCCACTGGCGTTTCCCAGATCCACCATCTTTTATGACTATGTTTGTTGGGGGACATTAGGGAGCATGACTCTGTACCTTTCTCAGCACCGTTTGTAAATCTCAGGGTTGCTTGCTTCCCATGTTCCAATCAGGAAGAAGCTTGTGAACCCCAGCTCTCAGTGCTCCATTGTTTATTGGATGGAGGAAGTCCTCGGTGCAGAGTTTATAGTCCAAGCAAGATGTTTAGCATCTAAGGCATCTTCTCAAAAGGAACCAAAGCTCCTCTGCTTCTCAACATTTGAAGACCTGACCTACCCTACCACTTCCGAACACCTGTTACCTGGCTAGCCAGGTGTCCCTGGTCTTGGTTCTAACCCTCTGACTTGAGTGTGGGTCTGAACTCAGCGAAGCACACCAGCATCAGAACTGCAGCCATTAGTGCCTGTCAGCCAGTCTCCCTCCCAGCACCACACAAGCCGAGCTGACAAGTGTTTTTCAAATGTGCTTCACAACATGGGACATTGAACTTTTTCATCTTCCATTGAGTGTGTTTTCAGTCACTGTGAGTGCTAGTGTTCTAAAAGGCCTTGGCTTCTCCTGCTGCAGGTAAGATTGAGCCCATATTGGCCAGGTAGCTGTTGCTGGCCCATAATTATAGGAAGGGAATTTATTTAAAGATTGCTCTCAGAATCAGTAAAAAAACACAGAAACCAACTTAGAAACCAAAGAAGGAGTGTGGCAGACCCAACGTGTCCACCATCACCAACCATAGCCACCATCTTTGTTCACTGGTTTATTTTTTATTCTGGACACAGGATCTTGCTGTGTAGCCCAAGTCAGTGGCCATGGATCTTAGTGATAGAATGCTCCAGATTCACAAGATTTCCATCATTTTGTATGGTTCAGAGTCATGGGAAGTGATGTCCTAAAAACCTACATGGTCTCATTGTCAGCCAAAGAGAAGACAGGTGAGGATCTCTACCTTTTAGCTTCTAAATTGTTTATCTGTTGGAAGGCGTACGTGTAAGAACAGGGTCACTAACCTCATTCTTAAGATTCTGGCGTGGGAAGACTGGCCATGCTCAAGTTCGGAAGGGATGTAGATCATGGCCAGCTTCTCAGCCAAGCCCTTTGCTCTCTCCCGTTTCTCTCTGGTTGGGGTCAGACCTGCCCGAGTCCCGTCATGCTTCAGTGCCTAGGCAGGTGCATCTGGTCCCTTCCGGTGCCTGGAGTGCTGCCATGCATTGCTCAACTTCACCCTCTTGTTTGAACTCTTGGCCTCCATCCCCAAGGCTTCTCCTGGCAGTGTTCCTGGAGTCAAGTTTCCTCTCATTTCACGGATCACCCCAGGACTAGCTAAGCCAATCGTAGCTCTTGAGACTTGGACAGAGATGGCTTTTTCTTTTTCTCCCTGCTGCGCCCTTCTCTCCGAGGGTCTCTTGGTGTAGAAAGAGGGTTTAATAGGAGCTGGGAGAACCAGATTCATCATCTGGGAACACGGGCAAGAACCTGCCTTCACGATCCGCTGGGTCCTTATCTGGAAGGAGGAAGGGCTATATCAGGTAGGGTTTCCCCAGCTGCTGAACTGCAGTGATCCAGATTTTAAGGCCACTCCACTTCTTGGGCCCATGGCTGTCCAGTTCCTGATTCTGGCCTGCCCAACTCTATCCCCTTTGTTCATTCAAACATACTAGTGAGGAAGCCAAAGCAAGAATGGAAAATTTCCCTTCCGCTCAACCAGGGCCCTCCCACTCAGCATCCACGCACACATTGCCTTCAATCACTCAGCCCAAAGCTGGACTTTTCTGGTTCTGGCACCAGAGGAGCCCCATAGAGGGGCTGGACACTGAGCGTTTGATCTCCACCCTACAGCGGGGAGTCAAAGGTCCTTGCCGGTTTTTTTTTCGTGGTAGAAACCCGGATGATCCGGTCACGCCATGATCCCTTCTGACAACGTGGACTACAATGTTAGAGCCGTACCTTGGCTCCCGCTCTTACCCAGGAGGAGGAAAAGGGCCACACAAAGCCGTCTTTTGTCTAAATGATGTACCTAAGGGGTCTCTCACCGGTCCTTCAGCTTTGCTTTCCCTCGATTGTTTTGTTTCTTTGGGGCTTTTGGTTTTGGGGGGGGGGGGCAGAAACATGGGCACAATTGATCTCTAACTTGCCAGGTGGCGGGCTCTATGCGAGACTTATGCAATCTCCTCCCCCCCCTCAGCAGCCCCAGGGGGGAGGAGCTGATGGCCTCTTTCCACAGAGGAAGAACTGAGGCTTGAAGAGGCCTGTTGGCCTTTTTCTTAGGAAATCTGTCTGACGGGCTCTAGAAACGACAAGCAGTCCCCTCTCCCCGGTGTCCCTTCAACTTCCACAGCTTCTGTGTTAACCAGAGGTTGAGGAATGTGCCCAGGGGTTGAACTTCCTTCTCCCTAGACGTGCACAGAGTCCGCAGCCTGTCGGCAACCCTTGCAGAAAAGGGTTGGACATATTGAGAAGCCAGGGACTCCTCAGCACCATACTGTGGGTCACACAGACCACAAACCAAGGGTGGCCTCGAGGAATGCAGGGGGCATGAGCCTGTTGACCACCGCAGGCTCACACCAGACTCCAGAAAGGAGGGCTCGGTCTGTCATCTCCAGCCTTCTGGGGGCAGACTAGGAGTAGGCAATAGAAGAGATTTGCAGAGTCCCCTGACTTCACCCCTGCCTCTTTAGAGTGGCTGCCGTTCCTTTTCCTACTTCCCAAGTGTGACCGGCTGGTCGCACGCTCACTTTCAGACTTCTTTTTCTCTTTTTGTATTGAGATGGGGGCGAGGGTATGTGCGTCTCACTATGCAGGTCTGCCACTCATCACTGAAAAGAATGCACCGGCTTTACCTGTGAAGCAGTCCTCGTACCTCAGCCTCCCAAGTGCTGGGATCACAGGCAGGCGTCACACACCCGGCTCAGCTCCAGTTAAACCAAGTGTCCTTTTTTTTTCTATGCTGAAGAATAGGGAATAGTTTTTAACCTTAAGATACTAAGTTCCTTCTTTTCTCTTCTCTTAAAAGCAAATTGAAGAAGTGACCTTGCTCGTTGCTGAGTATACAAACTGCCGCACAGGGCAATAACCGGGGGAGTTGTGTGTGTGTGCGTGCTCACGTGTGTGTGCACATGTGTACGTGTGTGCACATGTGTATGTGTGTGTGCACATGTATGTGCTTCTTTTCTCTGTATTGGCCAGATGAGCAGTCTAATGAAGGGAAGAGGTGATCAGCATGGCTGAGGAAGAGTGCCAAGAGAGAGTTAGTATTCAGTTTTTCACCTTAAGGACAAGGTTTCAGAGTAAGACAACAACCTGAACACTAGATTTGAAACAGGAGATAAGATTTTTGTGAAGCACTTTAGCTCTTACTTGGTTCAGATTTAGACCATCTCCCACAGATAGAGAGGATAATTCTGTTTATGGTTTAGGCTTGGTGGAGAGCCTAGAGTCAGGAATAAGGAAGCCATGAAGCCCAAGAAGTAACGAATCTGCTGCCTCTTCTGCAGACTGTGGGCAGAGAAGGCTGTACCCAGGGCTGGGTTAGTAAGTGAGGTGAAGGCCCTGATGTCCCTTTGAAAGCGTGTTTCTGCCAAGCCAGGACTCTTCCCCACTCCTGGTGTGGGACTGTGGGGGAGAAGCCTGGTCTGGAACAAGATGCAAAGGAGGAGAGAGCAGTCCAACATGGACCAGGCAAGTCCCACGTCAGCCAAGGGCCTGCTGTGTCATCCCATTTGAGAATCAACCAGCTAGCCCTGGAGCCCACTGCACTGGATGGCAGAGGAGAATGCAGGAGCCCTGCTGGGTCCACAGCTCCAGGGAGAGTTGGGGGTGAGGAACCAGGGCTTAAATCCTAACCAAAGGGAACCGGTCCAGGAGTGTACTGGGAGCCAACAACATTAGGTGGCAACCATCCCAAACTGTAAGGGCAAGTGCTCATCTCAGGATCTACACTTGAACTCAGACACCTTCTTAAGGGGCAGAGGGTGGGGCCAGCAGTCACACAGCCCTGAGGAGAACTCAAGGAAGGACCAATAAAACTACTGATTAGGACTAGGGTGCTCCGCGTTGGATTACATTTCTCCCTGCACGTGTAAGCTGTATAGATAGAATATTTAAGCCTGACATTCTACGTTTCTTTTTTTTAAAATTGCATTTTATTTATTTGTTTATTGGTAGAGGGGTCATGACATAGCAGAGGTCAGAGGGCAACCTCCAGGCTTCAGTTCCCTCCTTCTACCACGTGGGTGCCAGGGATAGAGCTCAGAGCATCAGGCATGTTGCAAAGTACCTTGACCTGCTGAGTCATCTAGCTGGCCCCAATACACTCATTTCAGTCAAAGAAAAATCAGCCCTGTTTTTTTCATTTTTGTCTTTTCTGTGTGTGTGTGTGTGTGTGCAGTGGAGGCCATAGGTCACCCTTGAGTGTTGTTCGTCAGGAACCACCTACCTGGTTTTCTTGTTGCTCGTGGTGGTGATTGTGTTCTTGAGATGGGGTCTCCTATGCAGCCCTACCTGGCCTGGAACTTGCTATGTAAACCAGGCTGGCCTCAATGAACAGAGTTCCACCTGCCTCTGCCTCCAGAGTGCTGGGATTCCACCTACACTGTTTTTAAGAAAGGGTCTCTTAGCGGCTTGAGCTGGGCAATTAGGTGTAGGCGGCTGGCCAGCATGCCTCAGGATCCATATGCCTCTGCCTCCCCAGTACTTGGGATTACAGGCAGCTGCTACCACTCCTGTTTTATTTAGGTTCTGGGGATCAAACACAGGTCCTCATGCTCGCACGGGAGGTGTTTTACCAACTGAGCTCTCTTCCCAGAGCAAAGCAGCCTTTCCTACGTCAGGCCCAGGGATGACATCATTCTTTTAGCTTTTCTTTTTCTTTCTTTCTCTCTCTCTCTCTCTTTCTTTTTTCTTTTTTTCTTTCTTTTTCTTCTTCTTCTTCTTCTTCTTCTTCTTCTTCTTCTTCTTCTTCTTCCTCTTCTCCCTCTTTTTGTTAACATTCTTGGTTCTAGCTGCCAACCTAGGTAGCTCCTGGGCTTCTGTGCCCCTTTGGAACTTGAGAGTGTCTCTTCTACCAGCAACAACAAACACAGAAAGGGAAGAAAATCTGCTGTCATTGTGCTGAGGGGAGGCGTGGAACTTCTTGCACGCACGCACGCACACACGCACGCACGCATGCACGCACGAATAAAGAAATGTGATCTTGAACATTTATCACAGGACAGGCTATATGGGGAAAATGCCAGGAAGTCAGTCATTTAGCGGAAACATTCCAGCTGGGAAAGGGACCCAAACTCTGTGAATTGTCACCTAGAAGCCTAGGCTCTTAGACCCTTCTTAATGAGCCATGATTTTCTCAGCTGCAAAGCAGTTCCTTGACTGACACACAAAAAATTATTATGGGAAACTGGGGTATGCCCAAATAAGTCAAGCTCTAAAAAAGTCACACATCATGGAAAAATGAGCCCTACATATAATCCCAATTTTTCCATTGACAAATATATTTTTGTATAGATGTATTGACCTAAGATTTTCTGGAGTCACGCCTTTAATCCCAGCACTCGGGAGGCAGAGCCAGGAGGATCTCTGTGAGTTCGAGGCCAACCTGGTCTACATGGTGAGTTCCAGGACAGCCAGGGCTACATAGTAAGACCCTGCCTTAAAAAGAAAAGGAAAGAAAAGAGAAGAAAAAAGGTGTTCTGGCAATGAGTCAGTCTCAAGTGTTTCCTGTCTGCCCCAGGACCCAGGTCAGAGAGAATCTCCTCAGGCTTTTGACTAAGGTCTGGTGTGCTATATGTGTGGTATTCAGTTCCTGTGCCATTACTGAATTAGGGACATCAGGACAACGTGGAAAATTATACCCACCTTCATCTCCTTCAGACAGGAGACCTAAGTGCGGACTTTAACTGCCCATCTCCATCTCTTGCTTTAGAACAGCCATTTACAGGGTCTCCTTCCTTTTTTAAAAAGAAGCCTTTGCCTCATTCAACCAGAGTTCAGGAAAAAAAAAAAATGTCTTCTGAAAGTGGGGATCTGTTTCATTTCCCCAGTCCTATCCGTTTGGGGCCTGGATCACAGGAACTGTTGCCGGGAGCTTCTGTGCATCCTCACCTTATGCTCACGTCTATCCCCTTAGGCAGTTTTTACCACACCCAGGGCTTGCCACCCAGTCCCAGCCCTCTTTTCTAATCCTGTGCCCCTTGTCCCACAGCTTTGGAACTCAGTTCCAAGGGAGGGAGTGAATGAGCCTTCTCAGCTGTCAAAGGTCTTTACTATCTGAGCATTGCAAAAGCAAATGGCCTAATCTCTATGTAGATAGGCAGGGCCAGAGCGAGGCAAAGAATCTTGTTTGTCATAGAAAAACAGAACGCTAGAACCAGACGCCTCCAAGATCATCTGGCCCAAGATACACAAAGGAGGAAACTAAGACCCAGAGAGATGAAACAGCTTGTCCAAGGTCACAAAGGCCGGTGTAATACCCACAGTTACTCAACTATTAAATAATTAAGCTACCATGCTACCTAGTATTAGGCAATGCTTTTCCTGTATGATTATCCCCACAACCATCTTGCAGGATAGGTACTGTAATCTATGATTCACAGACAAGATGTAGAAGCCAGGTGACTTGTCCACGTACCCCACTAGCCAGTGACCAGTGGGGGGGGGGGCGGGCGGAGGCTGGAGGTGGGGAGGACGGGGTCAGGGGGCGGGGCGGAGGTGGGAGAACGACACCTGGGTTCCCCAGGGCAAGAGGATTAAGTTCCTTGACTCATCTTTCCACAGGCCTCTCCAAAGGGGCTGGGAAATGTTGACGAACGGGTTGAGGTTGGATCAGGTGCCAGGCTCCGGTGCATTTACTTCCTGGTTCGCCACATCCCTGACATTTTGCGGTGGAGGACAGAGAAGAGTGGAGAGGATGTGGGCTTTCTCACAAAATGGTGTGAAATCAGAGGCTCCACAGCTCCGAGGAGGGCGGTGGAACAGGGGTCCCTCTCCCCGATGTCCGCCAACCCCATCCTTCGCAGCAGAACCTCTGCCGGGCCCTCCTTCCCTCCGTCCCATCGAATGTTCTTTTCTGCAGACAGCGCCCCGCCCCAGAGGCTGCCCGACCCGTTGATTCATGTGCGGCGCTCACAGGAAACCCTTACTCCCTTCAGGTAACACGGTTGACCTTTAAAGGTCAGATCGTCAAGTTTCCGAGCCAGGAAGGGGGTTACACTACACCAGGCCGATTTCCCTCTTTCGGAGTCTGCTCCTCCTTCCTCAGCCCCGGGGAGCCAGGCTTCCAGAGTTCTGCCCATGCAAAGTATATAAGCGAAACTTATTTGCATCTTGCCCTCAAGCAAATGCCATACCTGCCGGACGTTGGATAACTCCCAATCACCACCACCCTCCCACCACCCCCCTTTTGTCTCAACACGGAAAGACTGAAGTCATGATTGAAGCTGTGGCGCTATAGGCAGAGTGGAGGTGGACACATGACTTGAAAGTTTCCAGGTTCTTCTGTTCCACGACAAAAAGTTGTACCAGGCACACAGGGAAAGGTAGCAGAAAGAGAAACCACTGATCAAGAAAGGCAGACCAGTCCCGAGAACCGGAGTGGGTTAACCTAGCTATGCTCAAAGGGAACCCCCTCTCCTAGGGGGCTTTGAGCCCTCATAGGCCATTTGCATAGCACCCAACTCTCTCTCGCTTGTGTATTGGGGCTTTTCTCATGTGCGTTCTGCTTGTTCTGCAGTTCAGCTGAGGAGGAGTTCCCGGTATTGTGCCAGCTGGCTTCTTTTGTATGTTAATTTAAAAAAAACCATATTATGTGAGTGGACGCACGTGAGTGCGTGCGTGTGTGTGTGTGTGTGTGTGTGTGTGTGTGTGTGTTTAGGAGTCAGTTCTTTCTATCTACCACATGGATTCCAGAGACTGAACCCAAGTTTTTTACCCACTGAGACATCTCGCTAGCCCCTGAAGCTAACAGTGATCCCCATTCCCTACACTCCGACCACAGTGGCAAA
Source organism: Peromyscus aztecus (assembly GCA_902168405.1). Classification (NCBI taxonomy): domain Eukaryota; kingdom Metazoa; phylum Chordata; class Mammalia; order Rodentia; family Cricetidae; genus Peromyscus; species Peromyscus aztecus. The sequence goes on along the minus strand of CABHPQ010162994.1, from coordinate 3,307 downwards.
GTAATAACCATAAACTAGTGTTTCTGAGCACCTATCCTGCACGAGATTCTATACACTTCTCTCCAGTCTTCATAAACACCTGGAGAGATGATTATCACTATTCTACTGGTGAAGAAACGGATTCAATGGTTTGCCTGAGTTCTCACACAGGACCTCTGAGAGAGGTCTGTCTGCCCTGTTGCCCAGCCACTTCCTTTGTACTGAGACAATCCCAGCTCCCCATCTGCCACTGGCCCAGACTGCTTCATGAGAAAGGGTAGTTGAACTTCCAGAAATCATCAGATTAGTTATTAAACATATCAGTGATTAAAAATCAAGTTGTAAGGGATGGAGAGCTGGATGGCTCAGTGGTTAAGAGTGTTTGCCGCTATCGCCGAGGACTAGAGTTTTGTTCTTAGTACCTATGTTGGGTTACTTCAGTTCCAGTGGATCTGACACCCTCTTCTGGCCTCTGAGAGCATGTGTCCACATGTCCATACACACAGACAACATAATACATAAATCAAAATAAATCTTTAAAAAGACAAGCTATATAAACTTTAAATTAAAGGAAATACATTTAAAATGAGGCGATAAATATTTTAAATTCGCCACTATGATCTATGATGCTAAAGTCATTTTCATTTGCTTGGTAGAAGTTCTGTGCTGTGGTGGACCAGTGTGTATGTCTTAGCTCTACACTCACTCACTGAAGCTGTTTTAGAAATGCGGAATCAGTCACGAGGCCACATTTGCACCACAGAATTAACAAATGTGCTGGGCGGTGGTAGCGCATGCCTTTAATCCTAGCACTCGGGAGACAGAGGCAGGTGGATCTCTGTGAGTTCGAGGCCAGCCTGGTCTACAGAGCAAGTTTCAGGACAGCCAGGACTGTTATATAGAGAAATCTTATCCTGGAAACAAACAAACAAAATGAACAAATGCTAAAGGAACAGGGCTTACCTCTGTGAAAGCTAGTTAAGGGTTCACCAGGGAACTGTTGCTCTAAGCCACTGTTTTCACTTCACAGATACCCAACTTTTAACTTTGAGATCATATATATATATGATCCCTAAGATCGGGCAATCCCTAAGATCGGCCAGTGGGGTGGGGCTAAGGCTATAGTTCCGTGGTACAGTGTTTGCTTCCTTGCTTAGCATGCACAAGGCTCTGGGCTCTATCCCTAAAAGCCAAGACAAATAAAGAAACCCATAGAGGAAGACTAATTCGCTGGTCTCCAGGTTCCCCCCTCCCTCCACCCCCCTGGAAAGTAAACTGTTTTCATCAGACGTCAGGCGGCAGCTAATCTGTGAAATGGTGGAGGGCACAGCTGGCCACATCTTACTCTCTGAGGTGCTGGGGCTCGAACCCAGTGCCTCACATATGCCAGGCGAATGCTCTACCACTCGCCTCACGTAAAATAAACAAAACCAAGGAATGGAAATTTCCCAGTACAATGGACCAGGCAACAGTTAAAACACAAATTCTCTCCTGCTTCTCTGACGGTGGTTCCTCAAGAACCTGCATGCCAGTCACCTTTTCTTCTAATCACTGGTGTCCTCCAGTGTCCTATTCTCGTCCCGCCCTCTCCAGGACAGTGCTCATGCTCCCTGCCCAGTCTTTTTCACGCCACACCCTCACCCACTGAAAACAGAGAGAGACAGAGAGAGTAGGGGGTTCTTTAAGAGGCCGGTAGACAGCACTTTATTTTCCTTCCAGGTAAGCTGAAAAAATGTACAGAAAGCAGAGGCGCTCCTCTGCTTTAGGAGTGGATAATTCAAAACTGAACTTTACGAGTGCCTTGATAGCCACACCAGGAAGAACAGATACTTCGGACTGAACTTTGTCAACAGCGCTGACATGAAGACCTGAGTCTAAAGGACATTTAGTGCTGGCGGGGCCCAAGACTTGATTTTGCTAAGCAGAGTGGCAAGCCTCACTGATGTGATCTACAGAGAGGACGCACACAGGAAAATCTTAACGGCCTCTCCTACAGAAATGAGAAAGCCGATCCTAAAATCCATACAGACTTGCGGTGCACTCCACTCAGAATGGCTTTGGAAGAGGACAGAGTTGGAGAACTCAGTCTTCCTGATTTCAAAGTTTTGAGCTAGGCCGTGGTGATCAGGACAGTGGTAAGCCGAGGCCAGTGAACAAAAACAAACCCAGTCTGTGGTCACTCCTTCAGAGGAAAGGGTGCCCAGAGCGTGCAGGAGGGAAAGGATAATCTTCAACAAAATGTGTCGAGGCAGTGAAACTTCTATGAAAAAGAAGCTGAGCCCTGCTAGGGTCTGAGCTTGGTCCACCGTCACTGCAGCTCAGGCGGAGTTCAATCCCCGTCGTGGGCATTGTGAGGGTGGAAACTTAATCCCACTACATTGTAAAGAAGTGGAGCATTTGAGGTATGATTAAGATTAGATCAGAACTTTACGGTGAGCCCCCCCATTCCCCGTGACTGAATCCTAGTGACTTTGTTAGAAAGACCAGAGGACAGACCTAGACATGTGTCCTTCCTGTCATGTGATGCCCTGAGGTGTCTCAGGACTCTGCCAGCAAGGTCATGGGGGGGAGGTTTGGCTCCTTAGTCGTGAGCCAGAACTGTGAGCCAAACCAAACCCCTTTATAATTCACCTGGTGGGTGATAGTGTGTCATCAGCAAGAGAAAACAGGAAAAATTAGTTCAGATAGGGCTGGGAATATGACTCAGGGGTCCAGGGCTTGTCTAGCACATTACTAGTCGTTAGAGAAAGGCAAACCAAACCCACGGTGAAATGCCACTTTCTAGCCATTCAGAAGGCTACGTTCAGGGGAAGAATTAAAAATAAAAGAACAAAGATTAGGAAGGAGGTGTGGAAACCGGAAGCCTTCTGTAGCGTGTAAAATGGAGCCCCTGCTTAGCAAGACAGGTTGTCAGTTCCCTAGAAGCCAAACAGAATTTTCAGGTCTTGCTGCAAACCACCCTCCAACCGAAATAAAAGCATGTGTTTCAGCTGGGCGGTGATGGCGCACGCCTTTAATCCCAGCACTCAGGAGGCAGAAGGAGGCAGATCTCTGAGTTTGAGGCCAGCCTGGTCTACAGAGTGAGTTCTGGGACAGCCAGGGCTACACGGAGAAACCCTATCACAAAAAACCAACCAACTGGGCTGGAGAGATGGCTCAGGGGTTAAGAACACTGGCTGTTCTTCCAGAGGTCCTGAGTTCAATTCCCAGCAACCACATGGTGGCTCACAACCATCTGTGATGAGATCTGGTGCCCTCTTCTGGCCTGAAGGGATACATGCAGGCAGAACACTGTATACATAATAAATAACCCTTTAAAAAAAACCCA
>CABHPQ010162993.1:0-40573 GCA_902168405.1 Peromyscus aztecus | reverse complement strand
CCAATAGTGAAGCTATGCATAGCAGGTGGTACCTATAAATAGTCAAAGCAATTGGAAATCTCATTGGAACTTAATAGCTGTAAAGTTTAATATACGTACTCTTTACTTTTTTTACTCTTGACACTTTTTCCTAAAAGTTTAGTTGTGGAATTGATTCCATTTAATACATACTTCTCGCCCTGCTTTTGAAGTTCTTGGTGCAACTTATTTCTAAAGGACCCTGTACTGGCTGGTTTTATGTGTCAACTTGACACAAACCAGAGTCATCAGAAAGGAAAGAGCCTCAGGTGACGAAATGCCCCTATGAGATCCAGCTGGAAGGCATTTTCTCACTTGGTGATTTATGGTGGGTTGTACCGTACCATCCCCAGGCTGGTATTTCTGGGTTCTATAAGAAAGCTAGCTGAGCAAGCCATGTGAAGCAAGCCAGTAAACAGCACCTCTCCATGGCCTCTGCATCATCTCCTGCATCCAGGATCCTGCCCTGTTTGAGTTCCTGTCCTGACTTCCTTCAGCAATGAACAGCAATGTGGAAGTGCAAGCTGAATAAACCCTTTTCTCCGCCAGCTTGCTTTATGGTCATGATGTGTTTGTCGCATCAATAGAAACCCTAACTAAGACAGACCCTAAAACTAAAAATGAGCTATAGCTCCTGACTCTAGAGATGTGGAGACACTGGATCATTTAAGTTATACAAGAACAATGGGTTGTGGAGACCCTCAGACTTCTGCTTCCACACAGACATATTAGAAGTCATTGCTATAAGCCTTACAAGGCAAGCTAGCCAAACTGAAAATCAATTGTTTTGATCAAGTCCATCAGAAAACAGTCTCCAAACTGCCATCCTATCATTTGGAGTGATAGTCATACCCAGGCAGACATATGAGGTCTACCTATAAGAGCAGAAGCCCCTGGAACTGCTAATCAGTAACAACACACATATGATGATTGTAGTGGATTGCTAGGTACTGTGTTGGGTAGCAAGTAGAGAGAACCTATACCTGGCCACAATCTTGGGCTCACACATACCTAAGAACTTGTTGTCTAGGAACCTACCAAATATTCAAGTGAAGATCTGAGGAGATCCTGGCTTCTGTAGAAGGTAGGAGTAGGTAAGAATGAACCATTATGAAATAAGGCCCACCATGTTGTAACAAAGACTGCCATGGGGTTGACTTGAACCTGAGCCTTGTCTCAGTAAAGTGATGTTCCTCCTGTTGAATCCCTTCCAGAATTCCAGTCTCAGCTAAAGAGAAAAACATAATCCAAGTTGTGCTTTTCCATCATCAAGGAAGAAATCCCCAAAATTAGGAAATGTCCACTGAGTCGTCTTTTCTTTTTTTGAAAGAAAAAAAGAATAAATGCAATGAGTAGAAAGTTAATGATAAATATGGTAGATCTTCCTGTGACTGTATACAGCCTTCACTCACATGAATACACCTTGCCCTTGAAACTGAATACAGCTTGAATTTATGTGAACTTTGATCATATGATCTTGCTTAACTCTCAGAGTATACATTGTCTGATGTTCTGAATAAAGTTGGCTATTGCATGAGACTGTGGTCCACCTCATTTTTAAGCTCCGCTCTCCCAGATTCACACCTCCAACTAGAGCTATAACACTCTAAGCAAGTTAAACTAAAAAAAAAATCACATGAATTTTTTGCCAGTAGATGCAAAGATGAATTTAATACAACTGAACAGTGACTTATAATACAAATGAAGCAATTTAGAAGTAAAAGGATATCTCCTCAACTTGGTAAGAACTCCATCAGAAAATAGGTTGCTAGCTTACTTATTTTGAAACTGAATTCTTTCTAAGGTCACAAATGCAAGTATAGAGTTTATTTTAGATTGTTAATCCCACCTGTCAAGAATAAGACCACTACCACAATTTGAGCCAAATTTGAAGCAAGCTTTAATTAATACTGGCCAGAATGATGCACTCTGGCCAGGTACATTCTTAGGTTCCCAGAAAATGGCTACAAGTCACATTTTGCAGAGGCTTAAAAAGACAATCCCTTAAGTCCACTGTATTTCCCATAAGGTTTAATCAGGGGCAAACATATATCCTGACTTATCCTCTGCCTGCATACCTCCTGCCTACATCCAATCAGGGGAAGTATACATTCTGACTTATTTCCTCCCTAAGTACTTCCTGTCTATATATGATCAAGCCCATGCAGTGTAGTTGAGTTAAACACACTTGTTTAGTGGATCAAAAGCATGTGGCTTGTTATCTCCCATAAACAATAGCCTCCAGCATTTCAAGAAGTATCTGTCCTTGGGCAAGTGGCTTACAGATTAGAGACATTTTTATTTCATGGATCTCTTAGGCACAATAATTAAAACTTAAAACATAACTTTAGACCTCATAAGATCGTTGTGCATGATGTTTATATAGGTGGAGTAACCCCTATTTGAAACACTTAGTACCAGGAAGCTTTAGATTTTTGATTGTATGATACTTGAATAAACAACACCATATATGTTAAGAAAAGGATTCAAGTCTAAACACTAACTCATTTTTTGTTTTGTACATGCCTTATAGGAAACAAAAGAAATGAATTTCACACAATTTTTTTTAGCATCCCTGCATCTTGACTGCAGCTACTACATGAGGCTAGATGTGGAATTTCCCATGTATGATATAGTACCAGCACTCAAATGCTATAATTTGGAGCACTTCAGATTTCTTATTTTCAGATTAAGGATGCTCAGTCTATAGCAATTTGTGATGTGTGATTTGTGCTGCCTAATGGTCAGATGAGTGCATGAATGATGGTTCTGGTATTTTGAATTTCGTGGAGCATGCTTGTTATGAATCTCAAGGGTTTTATAAATCCTACAGTGGATTTGTCCCTCTAATTCATTGGTATGCTTTCAGAAATAAAAATTATCTCAAGATCTCAGATTGAAGCCCCTGTAATTCAGAACCTGAGTTTCTGTAAGGTATAATCAACACATGCCATTGTACTAATATCTACCACTCTGCATGTACAAATGAAAAGATGCACATTTTCAGTGTGCAGAGACTACCATAAGTAATTTACCTAGAAAGGAAGTATTTGATACTATCCTATATGAAAAACTTGACTTTCTCTAAGGTTACCACATATTTGTTCTTGCATTTGCAAGTTGGTTATTATTTATAATTCACTTGAAATTTAGAAAAATAGACTCTGCTTCCCATCACACACAGTTTAAGTAACGTGAAGCATGCATGCATATCATAGGATAACAAAGACTCTTTACTAAATAATTTTTAACTTCCCAACTAAAGAGTCAATGCCATGAGAAATGAAAGCCAGGCCTAGCCAGTAGGGCAAAATAAGGCTGATGGGGGTCGGGGGAGGAAATAATCCTTACTATAGGGTGGACCAAAGTGCTATGTACTCTCCCTTCAGCTAAAGGTGTTCTTTGCTAATCTCTTAACTATTGCAGTTGGGTCCTCCCACCTCAGCTCAGCTGACTATGATCACCTCCAAAGAGCTCTGGACTAATTTCAATTACCCTAACTTGGATAATTGACTGGTAAATAAATGTGTTGTTTTCAATTTTTCCTAAGAACTAGCATAGTATAGTAGACCCATGAACTGCGTGAACTGCCACCTAACAGTTTCTCACTCTATACATTGTGCCAAGTACTAGAATAATCTACAACATCTTCCTCTGTCGAGGTCAAATGCCCTCATTCCACATCCTCAGCGTACAATGTGTGACTTTGCTGCGTGTGACGTTTTTGCAGTGAAGCATGTATTAGCAGTGACTATTAGATACAAGTCTATTTTGCTTCATTGTCTTATACAGCCAAAAGATAGCCCTTTTTACTCATGAGTGAATTCCAGAGCCCAGAAAAGTTCCTAATACATAATAGCTCTTTTGTGAATAAATAAAAATTTAAAAGAAATAAGGCAGGGAAGGAGGAAGGCAGGGGAGGAGAAAGGGGGAAGGAAAGACAGAAATTTTTTTTGAAAACTGGTTCTGTTGAATGACTAGGAAAGAATATTTAGATGATGGCATTTTATTGTTTATTTTATACCATTGACTTATCAATAGAGAATTTTAAGCAATTACAACATGATTTAGGACACAAGGCCAAAGCAACACTGAGGTAGAGGGATTGAAGGCAAACAATACAGTAGTGCCCTACAAAATAGAGATAAAGGCAAAAATCAAAGAGAATATGCTAAAACCAGCTAGCTAGCATTTAGAGGGTAAACACATGAAGTCTTGAAAACAGCACTACCAATTAGAGGCCATGGGTTTCAGCATCATCGGTCATATTGGGACTAACATTATATTGGCATAATAAAAATCAAAGCTCACAGAAATTAAAAATGTTTCAAGTTCCTAGTTACAAACTACAGTGGACTCAGAATGCAGTGATGGTTTGGCACTATGAAAAGCATCATAAAGATGGAAAATGTGATGTCATGTGACACATGTATGCTGAGTCATGCAGAGAGCTGAGAAGGTTAACTTGTACTAAGAGAAAATGAAGCAGGAGCAGCTTAATCCAGTATGAAAAAAAGCTCCAATATGCGTGTGACGGACATTTGCGCACAGTGACTACTCTGTTGGCCCACTTACCTTCATCTTTCTCATGAGAGAGGAGAGAAGGTGTAGGCAGAGTTTCAATGAGGAAGCTGAAACATCTCCTGAAACATTAGTACATTTCATTTTAAGCAGGCAGAGATAAATTAAATCAGAATTGAATACCAGCCCATGCCAATGGGAGAAAACATTGTATTTTCTAAGGCTATGGTACTGAAAAGTAAATACTTAGGAATTCTACAATCTGAGTGCTATATTTAAATAATTTAATTGAAAAATTAAGTTATATTTGCTCATAAGACTTGATGTTTTCTTCCTTATTTTGCACAAATAATCTTAGCTATAATAATAGAAAAGAGAATAAATACAATAAAGAGCATTTAGAAAACATTCTTCTAGTATAGGTTTTGTGTTTCTCTAGGGTAGCAGGTGTGTTATGTTTGAGAAAGTCAACATGTAGATCTTCTGTGTTTTTATTTCCTTCCTCTCTGTAAATTAACTTGATTTGAAGAAAAATGTGGGAGTATATATCTATATATTTATATGTATATATGATCAAATAATAAAAAATCATGAAATATTTTAATTTACTAAATACATTGTTACTTGAATTTTTAAAATTTCATCAATCAAGCAGGAATGGATTTAAACTTTTTTTCTTGAATTTGTTATTATTGTTTATTATTTACATTTAAACCAACACCATGTTTGTTTTTCTTCTCAGGGCCCAAACCTGTTTTCTAATCCTGATCAAATTCAGATTTCATTTTGCATTGCTTAGACAACCCTTCAGTTTAGACATGTTTTGAAACAGACTATACCCTATTGTTGTTTTTAACAAAATCTCAATCGTTCAATTTTTCCAGTAAAGACTCAGGAGCCAGATGCTGGGGTGAAAGCTTGCTAGCTCAGAGAGAAAGCACTCAGCTCACCTTTCTCCTTCACCAATGTCCCAGGAAGACTCCCTCCTCCTATGCCATCTCCAACCAACCTCCCCAAACTGAAAGTCCCTCCTCTTCTACTTTTTTGCAACTGTCTTTCCTCCGGACTCCCTCTTACTCTCTGTGGTTATTTTTCTTAATAATCTTATGTCCACTCCCTGTGAACTGGTTGTTTGCTGTGCCTCTTGACCTATGGTTGATTTTATTTAATCCTGTTAATGGTATTCAAGCAGAAAGCTCTTGGATTAAAGGTGTGTGCTGGGGCTGAACCTCACCACAACTAGAAACAGGTTTTTCCAGTAAATAACAAACTCTCAGAGTTCACAATGTGATCAAATATCCTGCAATATCCTATACTTTGTATTGTATTTTTTTTCCACACTGTAAAATATCTGTTATGGGCAAGCCATTGTTAATCTTCTTCTTAGTGCAATTTAACATTGGAGTTCAGAACAGCAATTCTGTAATAGTATGCCAGGATGAATAACAAGCTATCTTACCATCATCTTGTAGCAGCTTGGTAGTGTTTATATGAAAAGATACAACTAGAGGATGCATACAAGAAGCCCATGTAGAAACTACCACATGCAGAAAATCCCACCAAGAGTGCAGTGGTAGCCCAGGCTTGAAGGCTGGAATTCCGATTAGGGAAATCCATGCCAGTCTGGTCATGTTTTACTAGATATACTTCCACTATCTTGAGACATCCATGCATTCATTAAATGGAAATGACAAATTGCAATGTCCATAGTGGTCATGAAACTTTATCTTTCTTTTTCTTTTCTTTTTTTTTTCTTTTTTTTTTCCTAAGTCTTGCTGGTTCAGCATCAAGGGCAGTACCCATTTTCCTTAAGTTGGATAAAGTCATGGCTGCCTGGACAGGAGAATGTACAGACCTGGTGCTGAAAGAATTCTAAGGCACAGCAGGACACATTTTTGCATGGTTTTTCCTGGGTTTTGAAGGTGGCCTGTAAGCCCCAGCCACAATATCATGAAACCTATGGCACATGACAGGATTTATTGCACGAGTTAATTGTCAACACCAGACAAGGACTCAGCCACCAGTCTGTGTCAGTTTCCAGACATACCTTCAGATACCAGTTTCTAGGCTCTTGACCCTCCCAACTGAGACCCTACACATCAAGGAACAAAGATGAGCTATTATCATTGTGTTATGATTCAATTTTTGATAGCATGATTTGTGAGCATAATAAATAGTTGCTTATGCTACTAAATTTTACAACCATAATAATTGGATCAGCTAGTGAGGGTGCATATTCAATGTCATTTTATAGGCTCATAAAAAATGAGTGTTTGTTACTCTTTTTGTATACTACTTTAGGTAATTTCTCTCCTAATTTTCCAAGAATATTCTGAAGACTATGGTTTTAAGTATAAAATATATGTTGGAACCACAAGAATAGATATGTGCTTCAGTTATTCAAATACCAAATCCTGGGAAGTCACGATTCAAATACTATCATACTTGACATGTGATATTCTCTGATCATTAATGCAAGCATGTGATAACATACCTAGTATTATGTGGGAACAATTCTTTCAAACGGTTTTTCACTATGCAAAAATAAATATTGTATGTATATTTCTTGTTTGCTGAAAACAGTGACAATTTTACAATACTAACCACTATTCAAAGCAAAAATTTCCTATTACTTACTCTGGCTGCAGGGCCCTAAACTTAAAGTAGATGAATGTTGAAATATATTTTGTTATGATCTAGCCCTTACAAGAAGAAATTATCTCTCGGACTAAATAAAATTCTTTTAGAATGATAGTGTAAAAGTTAAAGAGTAATGGTAATTTTCAGTTATGTCAAAGAGATGTATTTTCATTATGTAACATTATTAAGCAGCTAGAAAATTCACTGTAATACATAGTTGATAATGTGATGATTATACAACTGAATTTCAAGTTCAATGACTATCAACCAGAACATTGTGCATAAAGTTTAGATTCAAATAGTGTGTGCCAGCTCTCTGCTGTAGTGTGAATGCCTGACCCATGATTAGCATTGCCTAGGCTGATATAGATCAAGTTGTAGTTCTAATGAAAGGAATCAATGGTTAGCTGTACTGAGAACAACGGGAGCCACAGAGGTAAAACGGGATTTGAAATGTTACACTAGATGCGTGTAGCAGGCTTTTGGCTTGAGTAAGTTTTATCTTCTTAGATAAAAAAAAAAAATGTGATTAATTGAGCAAAAAATGTGATTAATTGAGTTGGTTACTATTGATGAGCTGTGGAAGAAATAGATCATCCCAGAAAAAGATGGAAGTTTACAAACACACTTACTCCATGAGCATCTCTAAATTTTCTGTGGTTTGTCACTAGCTCTCACTCCACATGTTGAAGATCATAGAAGTGACAACGCAAAAGGATGAAAGCAGTCCACTAACAGTGCAGACACTGGTGGCTCCCTCTGTCCATGCGTGGCACAGAGGGACAAATGTAAATGCTGTGCTCAGGGAAAAAACTTGAACAGCATCTGTGAGCAATACATGCCGCAAAGTTATGCTATCTGAAACAACAAAGCAATTATAGTACAGTTGTCAGATCCATTAACAACACAAATTCCTGTCCTGTTAGAAATGTGTGAGTGGCATCCCATTTTGTAGTTTTAGGTGAAAAATCTCCATGCTAGTGACCCTTATCAGGAGACTTATATTCTTCACTGAGAAAGGTTATTTATTATCTATCATCTATCTGTCTGTCTGTCTGTCTATCATCTGTTGTCTATCATAGATCAGCTACCTACCATCTATGTCCTATTAACTATTCTATGATTATTTTAAAAATACATTTGAAGTGCATAGAAGTCAGAAATCATAAAATAATTGATGCATAATACAAGACCAGTTCGTAGTAATGAAGGAGCTATTTCTCTTCATCCATGCTGGAGCTTTTTGGGGAATCTTTAGATTCTGGGACCCAGAAAGAGGTGATAATATTGGATGCTGATGGAGGAGAGGTCTCCCTGGTAAATGTCCAGGGCTTCCCCTCTGCACGTTCAACCAATGAAGTGCAATTTTTTTTTTCCTGAATGAAATTCAGAGTGGGGCTGTAGGAATTTATCTCATCTATATCACAAAAGGAAGACTCAATGGCAAACCTTTTATCAAACTTGACTCAGTCAAATTGTCCTTGAAAAAAAGGAAAATATGGGTCACAGATATGTGTGAGAAAATATTTAAGACAAATAGCATTTAAATATACTGGGTGTTCAGGTATAATGTCCAAACAATCCTGACAGGGTGAATGGTGGTTTTTTTTTTTTTTGCTCACAGGCTTTCCTTCTTGATACAGCAATGAAGTTGTTGAGGTCTTATCAGGGTTGGAAATCATGGCAAATGGGATAACATTGTTGGTGGATTTCTAGGGGAGGAGTACAAGGAAGTCCTTTGTGTTGCCTGCTGCTACAGGAAACAGATAAAAAAAAATGCTGTAAAGGAACACACAGAAAATGAAGACATAGGTATACTGAAATACTGAAGGGCAGTCAAGCTGAAGTTAGGACAAGTTTTTACCCATCATGAAGCCCTTTGGCCAACAGTGGCCAGGTTACTGTGAGAGACAGAATTGCCAGAGTGTGTAACAGTATTGGTAGTGTAGATAGTTTGGGGAGGATGAAGCAGCATGCTCATGGTGGAAGCTATGGAGATTATGATGATTATTATAATGATAATAGCTGTAATGATAGCTATGGGTATGGCTCAAATAAATTTAGAAGATACTTCAATTATTGTTTTTCAGGAATGTCCGATCCCAGATATTGAGGGTGGGCTCTACTTCCCAAAGCACAACAGGACACTGTACACATGCAACTACCAAGCTACCAAAAATGATATTTACAACTTTTTGAAACCACTGAGTCCTGAGAAAGTACATACTGAGGTTAGACCTGATGGCAGAGTGCCTGGTGAAGCAGATTTTGGTAACGGATGAAGGTGCTGTTGCAGCTATGCCAAAAGGTAAAGCAAATGTGCAACCCAGAAACCCAGATATGTAGAACTCTTCTTAGATTCCATAGCAGAAGCAGGTGTAAGTAATGCTATGCAAGCCAGCTTGGTTTGGGTGGCTGAGGCTTTGCAATTTTGCTTTTTAATTTATGCTTATGCTCTGTGTGAAGACCAGGCTCCTTGAAGGACTTCAGTTTTAATATTTTGAATAAAGTAGTCATCTATGATGTAAGAGTGAAGTCGAGTGACCTATAACTGTTAAAGCACTCCCAGGTTTTCTCTAGTGCTATTGTAGGTTGCACTTAAGCAGCAAGTGTATGTAGGCTAAAGCAACTGAATTACATTACATGTTGCTTTTGTAGTACATTATATTAAACATAGTTTGGATGCATGCTGAAAGACATGCTTCTGGGGGGGGAGTAAAGCTCTATATAGAATCTGTGTCCAAAATTAAAAGTGAACTATTTGGCATGTTTGTTAACCCTTATTTTATCTGATAATCAGTAAGAGGCCAAGCCTAAGCTTCTTTCTTCCTTTTTATTTTAAGTTTCCAAAAAATTTTGAGGAGTAATACTAATACTTTAGGATCTTGGTCTTGGTATTTGTATAAAATTCTGAGGTTTGAATTATATAGTGATTTCTTTTTAAATGTATTGCATTAAGTGAGCCTGTCAACTAAATCTTTCATTAAAAACAAAAACAAAACAACAAAAACAAAGAAGAGAATAAATTGTACGAAGAAGCAACCAAGCTGGAGAAAATGTACAATAATGGCTGCTACAAAATCTATTAAAAAGATAAGTGAGTGCTGCTCTTCCAGAAGCAAACTACCAAAAAGAAAGAAAATAAACAACTCTGCTTTCTTTTATATCATTTTGTCATGTGATGGTTCAGTAAATAAACTTCATACCTACTAAACCGTCAAAAGACACCTTTATGTTACATTTTGGAATTAAAAATGTGTTTTGTGATGATATTTTATTTGTGCTCTAATAAATAGAGCATGCCTGGAGATCAGAGGAAAAAGCCAGCCACTATATTAAATGTAGAGGCCAAGCAGTGTTAGCACACACGTTTAATCCTAGCACTTGGGAGGCAGAGATCATCTGGATCTCTGTGAGTTCAGGGTCACACTGGGAACAGAGCCAGGCGTGGTGGCACATGCCTTTAATCCCAGTACTAGTTAACCATAGAGATCTGGAGGTCTATACAGACAAACAAGAAGTGATAGAGCTAGGCAGGAAGAGGAAGTAATGTAGCTGGACGGAGAGAGGAAATAAGATGGCAGGGCACATAAAGGTATATAGGCATGAGTTTACAGGAAGTAGCTCTGTCTTGGGCTGAGGATTTTCTAGCAATGAGAACTTGTGGCTGTGGCTTGTTCTGTCCCTCTGATCTCTCAGCTTTCACCCCAATATCTGGCTCTGGGTTTATCGTGTTACATCATTTACATTGTTCTGCTAGCTTAGGAGTTTGAAATAGATCTTGAAAATATTTCTGTCAAATGGCTCTAATGATGATAATTTGGAGTAATTTAATTTTATTAATTGATCACCTGTCAACAATGAATAATTATTGATCACTTCTGTAAATTTCCTAATATTTCTAGGAGTTCTCTAGAGAAACAAAACCACTAGAATGAACATATATTAAAAGTATGTATATCAGATAGACTGTACTTATATTAAATATATTTATTAAGCTGGCTTATATGATACAGTATGGGTACTCAAACAATGGCTGTCCTCATACTGGAGAAGCTGAGAAACTGGTATCTGCTCAGTCCCTGAAGCTGGAAACCTTGGTAGTCTCAGTCTAGTGTGGAAGGCTGGACAGCCGCTGATCTTCAATCCATGCTATAAGACTGAAGATGCTGGGATCCACATCAGCAGAAAATCCACAGCAGCAGCATTGTTAGTGGATGAGGGAGAAACTGAATAGATCAGTGGGTCTCAACCTGTGGGTCAAGACCCCCACAGGAGTCATATATCAGATTTCCTGCACATCACATATTTACATTACAGTTCATAACAGTAGCACAATTACATTTATGGAGTAGCAATGAAATAATTATATGGTTGGGGGTCATGACAACATAAGGAGCTGTATTAAAGGGTTGTAGCATTAGGAAGGTTGAGAACCACTAAAATAGACTAACTTACAAATAAAACATTAAGGCAAGCAGGCAAAAGGACTAAACCTATCCCCTAGCCCTCTATGTAGCTGGACTGTCTCAGGAAAGTGTCTCCAATATTCAGGGTGCTCACAAGCATGTCCAAGAGGTTAACCTAAACTAGGCAATCCCTCACATGTATGCCCAGAAACGTGTCCTATGGATGATTCTAGCTCTTGTCAATAGATAATCAATAATAACTCTCATAGTTTCAAGACAAGGCTGTTACCTTAGGGGGCTGTGGAAACTTCAGGAAGTAGGTCATCTCTGGAGGAAGCGGCTCACTGGGGTCATGTCTTCAAAGATCACTCTCTTCCTGTCCTCCATGAGGAAACATCCTCCTCTTTCAAAGGTTCCTGCTACCATGATACTCTGCCCAAGAGCCAGGGGCCATGGACCGTGGACTGACAGTTCTCAACTGGGAACTGAATAAACTCTTCCACCTGTAAGCTGTTCTCTCAGGCATTGCGGTCACAGGAATGCAAAAGTAGCCAAAACGAGTTATTTCCAAAAAGCACACCAATACCATAAAAAGGGAGAATATAGAAGTTTATGAACTCAAACAAAAATTCATAACATTAAAATAGTGTGTGTGTGTCTGTATGTGTCTGTGTGTGTGAGTGTGTGTGTGTGTGTGTGTGTGTGTGTGTGTGTGTTTTCCCTGCATGCTTCTCTGTGCACTATGTTCATACAATGCCCATGGAGGTTAGAAGAGGGCATTGGATTCCCCAAAACTGAAGTTACCAATGGGTGTGAACTGCCATGTGGACTCTGAATCAAATCCAGGTCCTCTGGAAGAGCGGCCAGTGGCCAGTACTCTTGATTGTTGAGCCATCCCTCCAGCCCCAAACTTTATAACTTCAATAACCTCCAATGGAAAGATAAAATTCTATTCCCTTCGAACAAAAAAGGTTGGGATTACAAAACTATTCTACCTTGGAAATGCTCTCATTTTTGGTCCTTTCCTTTGTGTTAAAAACTGAGATAAGTGGCTCAAACCTGCAGATAAATTTTTTAAAAGGTTTTAAAG
This sequence comes from Peromyscus aztecus, assembly GCA_902168405.1. Taxonomy (NCBI): domain Eukaryota; kingdom Metazoa; phylum Chordata; class Mammalia; order Rodentia; family Cricetidae; genus Peromyscus; species Peromyscus aztecus. The sequence goes on along the minus strand of CABHPQ010162993.1, from coordinate 27,895 downwards.
AGGTTTGCAGGCAAATGGAGGGATCTAGAAAAAATCCTCCTGAGTGAGGTAACCCAGACTCAGAAAGACAAACATGGTATGTACCCACTCATAGGAGAATACTAATTGTGGAACAAGGATGACTGGACGGCTACTCACAACACCAGGGAGGCTACCTGGATAGCAGGACCCCAGGAGAGACACGGGGATCGCCCAATGACGGAGAAATGGATGAGATCTACATGAACAGCCTGGATGTGAGTGGGGGTAATGAAGGGCGAGGGTCGAGGAAAAGAGAGCTTGGGGGAACAGGAGAACCCTGCTGGATTAAGAACAGAGAGGGAGAACAAGGAATAGGAGACCATGGTAAATGAAGACCACATGAGAATAGGAAGAAGCAAGTGCTAGAGAGGCCCACAGAAATCCACAAAGATGCCCCCACAATAGACTGCAGGCAATAGTCGAGAAACAGCCCAAACTGACCAACTCTGGTGATAAGATGGCCAAACACCCTAATTGTCGAGCTAGAAACCCCATCCAATGACTGAGGGAACTGGATGCAGATATCCACGGTCAGGCCCTGGGAGGAGCTCCGGGAATCTAACTGGCGAGAAGGAGGAGGGCTTATGTGAGCAAGAGTTGTTGGGACCAGGGAGGGATGGAATACAGGGACAAGTGGCCAAACGAATGGAAACACATGAACTGTGAACCAATGACTGAGGGGCCCCCAACTGGATCAGGCCCTCTGAATGGGTGAGACAGTTGATTGGCTTGATCTGTTTGGGAGGCATCCAGGCAGTTGGACAGGGTCCTGTGCTCAGTGCATGAATTGGCTGTTTGAAACCTGGGGCTTAGCAGAGACGCTTGGCTCAGCCTGGGAGGAGGGGACTAGACCTGCCTGGACTGAGTCCACCAGGTTGATCTCAATCCTCGGGGGAGTCTTTGCCCTGGAGGAGATGGAAATGGGGGGTGGGCTATGGGGAGGGGGCGGGGCGGGAGGGGGGAGAATGGGGGAATCCATGGCTGATTTGTAAAGTTGAATTATATTGTAAAATAAAGTAAAATAAAAAAAAGAAAACAATGACGTTTGTATATGCTTTATGTTGGTAAGTGCAAAAGGAAAAGTTGGACATTTATGCCAGATCATAAGTTTAGTCATGCCACATCCAGCTTTTAAAAAAATTACTTTTTTTTCACTGTAATCTGACTTAGTGAGAATTAGGAGCTAAGATAAAACTGCTGGTATTGTTTTAAGTATATTGTGATTTTCCCAAGGGAAAAGTGCTGTCAATATTCTATGACATCAGTTAAAGACAAGAGACTGAAACCATCCATTTACTTTCCGTGTTTGAGATACTGTTGGGATCTATTGGGAAGCACAAGAGAGAAGTAAGTCTGAACCGTGAACCAAAAGGGTGTATATAAGAAGATGGAATTTAGACCTGAATCGGGCAGCAGGCAAGCCAACTTGCCACTGCCCATTAGGGAGCCACTGGGTTAGCCACAAACATTGGGCGGCACTTTGAATCATGAACCAAATGGGTGTATATAAGAATATATATCATTTTATTAATGGGTGCTATGGAAATACAGACTCATTGGTACAGGATAAGGTAGATCCAGTTGCAGAGTCCTTCTGCTTTGTCCGGGCATGATGGGGTTTGACACGCCGCTTCCTGCCGCCTGACTCAGTCTCCACAACCCAAGAGAGAGCACGATCCCCCTCTTTTCCCTTTTAAGAGGTCACATAGGCAGACAAAGAAGCACCTCCTCTCAGATGCAGGGATCCACGGCCAGGCACCAGGCTGAGCTCCGGGAATCCAATCGATGAGAAAGAGAGGAGAGATTCTGCAGGCCAGGGACGTGGAGATCATGATGGGAGGACATGCAGATATGACCAGCTACACTAGTGGAAACCCATGAACTGTGGACTGGTGGCTGTGGAGCCCCCATGGGACTGGACTAGGCCCTCTAGATATGGAAGACGGTTGTTTGGCTTCATATGGAACTGTTTGGGGGGCACCCAGGCAGGGGGATCGGGATCTGTCCCTGGTCTATGGGCAGGCTTCTGGGAATCCGGTGCCTGTGGTGTGACACCTTGCACAGCCTTGATGCAATGAGAAGGAGCTTGGACCTGCCTAGGCTCAGTGTGCTGGGCTCTGCTGACTCCCCATGGGAGACCTCAATTTGGGGGATGTGGGGATGCGGGGTGACTTGGGAAAGAGGACTGGGGGTGGGAAGAGGGAGGAGGGGGGATCTGTGGGTGGTATGTGGAGTGAGTAGAAAATTTCTTAATAAAGAAAAATGAAAAAAAAAAAAGAAGCACCGCCTCTATGGGGCCAGGTAGCCCAAAGTCGTAAGTGAAGCGAATACCCACTACATAAGTCAGAGTTAACAGTTAAGATGATCTGCTTTCTGCAAGACACTTGTCTAACAAGAATATCAAGAGTCAGAATAAGCTTGATAGTTCCTAATTTCAGAATAATCTTAACTTGCCTGAGAATTTGTACTTTATAGACAACTCATGAGATGCCATTTTTCTACATATATTACAAGCTAATTATTCCAAATATTTCTCAAACATTAAAAGGACAGGAAAAGAACATTTTTGGATCATGAGATACTAAACTATCACCTTCAATGATAAAATGCTAATTAGGGTGTAGCATGAATCTTAAAAGTTCTTATTAATAAAACAAACCTGAGCCAGGTATTGGGGTGTATGCTGGAAGATCAGAGAGACAGAACAAGCCACAGCTTTCTCACCTTGCTAGTTTCTCAGCTGATCCTATTTCCTCAGACTGGAAGCTTCTGAGTCCTCATCCAAATGGGTCTCAGCTGAACTGTGCTGCTCCAAAGCCTGAAAGCTTAACCAGCCAACTGCTTCTAGTTTCTGGTCTTCACACCTTCTATATCTTTCTGTTTTTGCCACAACTCCCTGGGATTAAAGGCTCACTTCTTGGGATTAAAGGTGTGTGTCACTATGCCTGGCTGTTTCCAATGTGGCCTTGAACAGATGGATTTCTGCCTCTGGAATGCTAGGATTAAAGGCGTGTGCTACTACTGCCTATCCTCTATGTTTAATATTGTGGCTGTTCTGTCTCTGATCCGAGATAAGTTTATTAGGGTACACAAAATTTTGGGGAACACAATACCACCACATTAGGGTTCCCATATGGGTACTCACAGTGAGAAGGAGTATTTTAACCTATTTTTTAATGACATTCTCTAAAACAACGTAGGAATAGAAGAATTTGCTTTGAAAGAAATGATGAGTATAATGGGGTGGCTATTTGTACATGGGAATTTCATAAAATAGCTGGAAACTGGAGAACAGATAGAAGAGTGATGACATTTGATGCTCCCTGATGAGGGAAGCCCTTGAGTGTCTTGGACTTAAAACAGGAATTATTGAAGAACTGGTCTTGAACTGCCTGGATGCAGACAGGATACTTAGCCAGCAGTGGTCTGTTGTTCTGTACACAATTAGCCTCCAAACTTCATCCTGCACATAAGATACCAGCACACCACACTTTTTAACTACATCTCTTACATTTCAGTTTCTGCCTCCCCCCCACCACACACACCTTTTTTTTTCCCAAAGAGACCCATAGAGTTGTAAGATGAAATTTGTAATGACAAACACGTATGTTTCATCATAGGGGAAGATGTCACAATTTGACATGCTTGTTTTTTCTTGCTGCTACAGTAATGGCTATAGCCATGCCTCTGGTGGTTTGAATAGAAACAATCCCCATAGCCTCAGAGATTTGAATGCTTGGTCACCAAAGAGTGGCACTATTAGAAATTGTGGTCTTGTTGAACTAGGTGTGGCCTTGTTAGAGGAAGCATGTCACTGAGTGTGGGCTTTGAGGTTTCAAGTGCTCAAGCCAGGCCCAGTGTTTTCCTCTTTCTTTCCAGCTACTTGCAGATCCAGATGCAGAACACTGAGATATCTCTCCAGCAGCCTATCTTCCTGCATGCCACCCTGCTACCCATTATGCTGATAGTGGACTAAACCTCTGACCCTGTAAGTAAGCCCTAATTAAATGCTTTACCTTACACAAGTTGCTGTAGTCATAGTGTCTCTTCATAGTAGTAGATCAACGCCTAAGACAATGCCCCACATGTGTCAGGTGAGGCAGTCTACCCATGTAAGTCCAGTTCTCCATTTATTTCTCAATTGATTAATTGTACAGTGATGAGCAAGGCACCAAGGTTCACCAGTCAGTGGAGAAGAGCCTGGAAGAAGCAAGATTAAGAACATAAAGAGAGGACACAACATATAGAAGTGAAAGTACGTGTGGGTTGTTTATAGTCTTCTTCATAGCTTTAGCTCATAGCTTTAAAAGTGCCATTAAAAGACTGCATAATTTTCATTTGCTCTTATTTTTGTTTTGTTTTGTTTTGTTTTGTGTGGTGGGAAGGGGTTCCCTTCTCCTCTGGTAGGAAAGTGGCAGAGTTAAGCCTTTTCTTTCCTTTCTCTCTATATCTCTCTCCTTTGATATTACTCTCTTTTTAAATTTTTGAGATTATAATCATATAATTACATTGCTTCCTTCCCTTTCCTCCTTCCAAACCCTTTCATATACTCCTTCTCACTCTCCTCCAAATCCGTGTCCTGTTTTACTAATTGTTATTGCACGCATGTGTACATATATTTTCCTAATTATAACCTGCTCACTCCACATAATGTGACTTGTATGTGTGTTATCAGGGCTGACCATTTGGCACAGGACAACCAAATGATGTGCTCTTCCCTCAGGAAGACCATCTCTCCCACTCTCAGCTTTTCTCAGTTGCCTACAGTTCTTTGTGTAGGGTTGAAGCCCCATGGGCTTTTCCTCATTCACTTTGGCATTTCTACATGTCATTTTGAGTAAAGTAACTGATATCATTTGACTTTGAGATTGTTTTATGAGAAAGTTTTCTTAAGTATTTGAAAGTATGAGGAAGTTCTTCAATGAAACATACACTGATTTAAAAATAAATGAAGGAATTTTTATTAAAATGGAAAGTACATAACTAGAGATAATAACTCCTTTTCCACACAATCTTGGCTAAACCCAGTGAGACACAAAACAAAAGGAATAGACATGAACATGAGGAAGGTATTTGTACAGAAGGGTAGACAGAGGTAACAGGATATCAAAGGGGATGAGAAACAAGAGTGGCCTGTGTGCATTACATACATGTATGAAATGGTCAATAAATATAATTAATAAGAGAAGAACACGAAGAAAACCACAGCAGCAGTGGAGCAGAGAATTCACTGGACGTTACTCACAGGATATTTAGTATCTTCACAGAGTACTTGAAAATTATCACAGCCTTATGAGAGCGGAGGGCAGCTATCAAACCTGGAGTTAAAGAAACCCAAATGACCCTTAGATAATAGAAATATGCTACATTAACAACATAGACATGTGAAAGTTCATATTGTAGAGACCATCCTGGGCACATACAGAGGCTGGAGCTTTTATTAGATAACTCACAAGAACGATAAAACAACAATCAAATAAGTTTCATTTTCTGCTAATAGAAGTACCAAAAGATAAAGGGTGAAATTGTCAAGTAATTAAAATAGATTTTCTGGTAAGAAAGGAATGCTGACTTTCAATTAAATGTCCTCCTGAGTGGAGGGAAATCTGAGTAAAATGATCAACCCAGAGACACATTAGTTTACAACTTCAGTAGTAAAAATAGCTTTCTAAAGTGGCCCGAGAGGAAAAATAAATATAAAACATGACTTTGGGCTAACAGCAAATTTCCTTTTAATAATGTAAGAGTCAAAGGACAATGGAACAGTGGTCTCAGAGTTCCAAGAAAAGACAATATCCAACCTCTACAATAGTTGGTGTTAATTGTCAAGTTGACAGAATTTACAATCTCCTGCAAATAGACCTCTGGGCATGCTGTGGGGGGTTATCTTTATTTCCTTAACTGATAAGGGTAGACTCACCTTTATTGTAGGTGGTACCATTGCTTGTGCAGGAGATTCTGGATTTTGTAAATGGAGAAAGGGAACTGAACAGCAGAAAGCATTCATTGCTGTCTGCTCCTGACTGTGGTTGTGACGTCACTAGTTGCCTCTGTGGATGTGAGGTCACTAGCTGCTTCAAGCTCCTACCACCTTGACTTTTCTGACCTGATGGAATTTTGATGTTGAACTGTGATCCAAAGTAAACTCTTCCTCCTTTACATGGCTTTTGTCAAGATATTTTATCATAGCAATAGGAAAAACACCCAAGTCACTTCGAAATCCAACAGTTAGCTAAATAACAATTATATAGTGTATAGAGAATGATGGTATTTCAGATAAGCAAGGAATTTGAGAAATCATGAACATACTTTCCTTAGTCAGTTGCCTAGTGATACAGCAATATGAAGGAGTAAGTCAAAAAAGATGAAAATACAAGTCCCACCAAGCAGTGTCTGAAAGCCACGTGATCAGTTATCGGTACAGGAGTTGATAGCAACTAAACCTAGTAGGAAAAAGAATCCCAGATAAGGGCAGGAAAAAAAGGAGGGATCTGATAGGGATTGTATTAAATGTTCTACACTATAGACAGAATGTTGTAGATATGTAAATTTGTCTAGTTGCTTTTTTTGTAAATAAAATCTTTTTGGAAAACAGCTTAGACTATCCAGTATATCTCATACATATTCACTCACACAAGCTATTGAAAGTCATGACTTTTATTCATCTTTGCATTGTTTACAATGAATATTATGCCACTTCCCACACCCACATATAGTGTCTTTGTTTGATAAATTCTAAATTTATTTAAATAGTTACAGGAGTTCCAGATAACAAAATGTGTCCCTGGACGTTGACTTAGTCTGGATCTGTATAATGAACTTCTAAACTGAAGCTGGGTAGGGGTGAAACTCAACTTCTTTGTAAGTAAAGTTAGATGTCATTTATTCTTACTCCCCCCTGATGACTAGAAGCAGAAACAACAGAATGATTGCAGCCTCAGGATCAGTATAGGTTCACTCATGGCTACATTGATATTCATGAATCAAACTGTGCTCTTGAAACTTATCTGGTCAGCTGACACTTTCTTCTCAACAACTTTGTTACTACCCTAAGAACTTCAGTGAACTATCTTTCCTTAAAATAAGAATTCAGTCCTTTTAGAGTTGTTGGCCAGTGAGGTCTCACAGTCCCCCAAACATTTCAGGCTACATTTTCAATGCTCTTGGTTCTCTTCCAGAGCTTGATGGTGAGATCCTACTGCTAAAGATACCACATACTTGTTTCACAGAACATGCAAATATTAAGCTTCATCCCTAGTAGGTAGCTTTCATAGTGTTGGAAGGTGCTATGCATATACTAGAGGGGGAAAGAAATCATCAGCTTCATCCAGCTGTGAACCTTTTGAACAATAATAATAACTGGCCTAGCAAGACATGCCCATTAGTGCAATAGTGGCTCAAATATCATGGGAGTAATCAACCACTTTTTGATTGGATTTAAGCCCAGTTCCACAAGAGAAACTAACACCTGGCACTATTATTGTGTCAAAAACTTATGGCTAGACAGATCAAATGAACTAGGGAAATAACTATTATTATGCTAAATAAACATAATATTCAACTAACTCATAATGACTTATCGTTATACCCATAGACTAGCAAACCTCTCACCCCTCATCGCAGAAGCTTCTATTTGCAGTAAGTGGTTATTAACAGAGTTGCACAACTGGCCAAGGTGCAGAGAAAAAGAGGCTGGAGATTGATGAACCCTAGATGGGACATCTACATCACATCCTTTCTCTTCCCAAGGAACAAGGTTCATCGTGAAAGGGGTTGGCATGGCTGTAAGAGCCTAAGATGGTAAATGAATACAAGAAAACAGTGTCTTCTAGACAAAACAGGGCACCTGCACTTATGAATGTATAGCAGTTATTACAGTATGCAGAAGTCTGTGCAAGCTTAAGCTAGACCAAGTCCCAGCATTTAGAGGGAAGGTAGACATGAAATCCCATTCTTGGCTGAGAAATAATCAATAGATGCTAGAAGAGGTTGTCAGTTTTCTTTAAGAATGTTGTGCCTGGTAGGTCCATTATGTCAATGGAAGGACACACATGTATGCATATATGTACATGAATTGGACTTGATGGGTTAAAAAGAGAAATTACCAAAGCTGGATGGGTAGGGAAGGTGAGGCTAGGCGATATTGGAAATGGAGTAAATATGGTCAAAACATGTTATAAAGAGTTAATAAAAATAATGAGAAGGGGAAGTCAAAGTAGATAAACTAATAATTTTTCAAACAACTTTAAATAATAATCTTAAGTTTTTAAAACTCAGTTATTTACTTGGTTTTGTTGTTGTTGTTGTTGTTTATTACTTTGTTTTTGAGAAAGGGTTGCTTTGTAGCATGGGCTGGCTTGAAATTCACTATGCCATTCAAGATGACCTCAAATTCACAATCATCTTGATTCAGTTTCCCAGGGCTGGGAATACAGGCATGTGCTACCATACCAGTCTTGGGTTATTGTTACAAAACGTTGTAACATGGTAAACTTTTGCTTTCCTCAGGTTCATTCCCAGGATCACCATCCAATATCTTTTTCTGTGCTTAAAATTTTTCTAATGTTCACTCTTTCATCTAAGAGTCATTTGATGTCTAGAGACAAGAATGTCCAGCCTTTGTGATTAAATATAGTCTAGAATAATTTATGCTGCTACAAACAGTGCCTTTGTAGATATTTCCTGGGTCACCTAGAAACAGTTCATAAATGACTTTTCACCGCACATTCTAATTCATAGATATTTTTGCCAATCTGCTTGAGAGCTAATAACTTTATGTTGTTGAGGTGGGTCTGTCCAGTAGCTCTAAATCCATGGTTGTGAAGCTGTGAGCCCTGGTTAATATCAGTGGGTGACAACACAAAATGGACGGACATCAACATGAGAGAGTGATTTCTGTGGAGGATTAGGTGACCAGGGCAGACAGATCGGAAGTGAAAGTGGTCAGTATGCCTTGCATACATGTGTGAAATTGTGTCAAACAGATTGTCTTTTCAAAAAGAATAGAGATTTGACTCTTTAACTGTATTTTTATTCACTACACTACCTTGAAAGTTTGCAATGTATAATTCTTTGTTTGAGTGGTTTTATTTCCCAAATTAGCATCACCAGTAATAGAAACTACATAGTCAGTGTGATGGTGGTGCTTCTCATTTGAGCCTCTTCACTTTCCTGGCTAAACCCTGTTCCCTGAGGGCTTGGGGGATGAAGATTTCCCATCCCTCCAAAGATCAATATGGCATTTTTTTTGGAAACATTATCTGTGTGTCCTTGGTCATGTAACAAACTCTGATCCTCAATTCCTTTGTTATATGTATAAGACAGTAATCTTTGTTTCACAGATATTCATTAGGAATGGAATGCCCATTAAGTACTCAGATGACAATCAATCAAGGCATCACTCAGAAAACATACTTTAGGAAGTCCACACTGGCTTCTGTAGAGTCCACACCCTCCCTATTCCTCTACCATTCCTAAAATGTCTGTGTTGACATTAGTGTCATTCACAGATGTAATAATCACCCACCTTGGGCCAAGCAAACCATCACTTCACCCAACACTACTGGCACCTCAAACATTGTTGTCAAAAAGAATCATTGTTTCTTGAAAATGCATCGATAAGGCAATTCCATGAACAGTCTATACTATAAAAGTATTAACGTTTGACACATATAAATATAGACCTAACTACAAAATAGGTGTTCTAGCAACAGAGCTTAAATGAAAGGGAAGATAAGTGTGTCCAGCACACCATGTCTCCTAACAATACACTTTTTAAATTGTCAATATCATGAGTAAGAGTCCTTACCCTTTGCCTGAAGAAAATAGCTTTCATGCCCGTAATGAAGAATCACTTGTGCCATGGCAAGTGAATCGTAGTGATCAATAACAATACTCAGCACTTAGGTAGCGATTTTCATCTTCAAACCACTTGACTTGCATTAAGCAAATCCACGATGCTGTCATTTTCCCACAAGAAAATCCCTGAGATGGAAAAAGTTGCAGTTTCCTTGTCATTCCGTATTCCAGGATGCAAATTGTGGAAGCAGGCATTTCCCACAAAGACTTGCTGCCAGGCCAGTTGATGCAGTTAAGAGAATGAAATTCATGGTAAATATTAATTCAGGAAAGCAACAAATGTTATGTTGTCAATAGTGTGAAAACACAAAGAAATACCAAGTACAATTATATAAATTCCTCTCAATCTTTTTATTTGTCCAATGTGTATATATCAGACTATATATATATATATATATATATATATATATTCTGAACATGGTGGCACAGGCCTTTAATCTTAGTGATCAGAAGGTGGAGACAGGCAGATCCTTGTGAATTCAGGTCCAAACTGGTCTACATAAGGAGTTCCAGAACGCTAGGACTACACAATATAGAGAACCTGTCCCAGAAAAAACTATTCTGTTGTGTGCATATGACATAAGTGAATGTTGTGTGTGTACACGCATGTTTATGTTTACCTTCATGTGTATAAAAGCAGGCATATGCCACAGCTCAGGAATGGAGAACAGACAACATTGGATATCAGTCTTCTACCACGTTTCAGATGAGATCTCTCGCTGTCCTTCCCTGTGTTCACTAGCTAGCAGGCCTGCAGGCTTCTGAGCTGTCTCCTACAGAAGTGCTGAGGTTATAGATGCATATTGTCACACCAACTTTTATGTGGGTTCTGAGCATTTAAATTGAGGTCCTTGTGCTAGGGTGACAAGCACTTTCATCACTGAGTGATCTTTGTGGTTGCCACTGAGAGACTTAACAGTTTATTCTCATTACACTGTATTTTAATCAACCCTAATGCCTATCCCTCACCTATCCTATTGTTCAGTGTCTTCGGCATTAACAGATGTGTACATTTATCCATTTTAAGAATAGGTTATTTGTCAGTGTTTTTAGATTGTGATAAAATATAAAATATGCTGTTCTGACCATTTTAATGTACCATGAAATACATTGATGTTTAATCTACATCTCCATCTAATTCTAATACTTTTCATCATCCTAAAAGTAAATTCCATGTCTATTGAGTAAAACCACTGATTCTCCTTTCTCCAGTGCCTGGTCACCAGAAATGTGTTTTGTGTCTCTATGGGTCACCTGTTACACTGGGTTTATATAAATGGAATCAAACAATATACGGCATCTTTCATCTTGAATAATGTTTCCATTAATGTTGTAGTATGTATTAGTACTTTGTTCTGTTTATAGATACAAAATATTTTGTTTTATGAACATACTACAGACATTGTATTTTTCCACCTTTTGGTTATAATGAACTCTGTTAGTATGGATAATAGTGTGCACAAATTTATTTGAATACTTGTTTTTAATTCTTTTCTGTATATAGCTAGGATTGGAATTGGTGGGTAATATGGTAATATATTTAATTTGATGAGGAATCCACAATAGTTACTGCAACTTTAGTATTTTTTTAAGAGTTCTTCATGTGTTTTCAATACTGCAACAATGTTAAATGAATGGTTTGTGATTACTTGCTCCTATTCTGTAGATTGTATTTTCATTTTCTTGATAGAACTTTGATGTACAAGGTACTTCAATTTTAGTCACATATTCTATTTTTGTTATTGTTGTTGTAAATGCTTTTGTGTCCTGCAGTGAAACCATTCATTGACCCAAGATCACAGATTATTATAAGTATGCCTCCCCATAAGACTGCATTGCCTCTGAGAACGTTTTTGTGGATACTTAGCAACTTTTCTATACACAAAATGATATCATCTGCAAATTGAAATATTCTACTCTCCTTCAATATGGAGACTTTTATTTATTTATATTGTGCCATTATTCTGATAAAAATGTTAATTGAATGCTAAATAGATGTGTCACCATAGTTAGCTTTGTCTTGCTCCTGATTTAAGTGGAAAGTCTTTTCTATTCTACTATGGGTTTTTTGTAGATACCGTCTACTAGGTTAAATAAGTTCCGATGTATTCTTGGTGTACTGAGTGCCTTTTAAGATAAAATTAGAACAGGATGTTGGATTCTGTCAAATGCTTTTGTATATATGGAGATGATCATGTGTTCTTCCTTTGTGCTATTAGTACTGTTGTTCATGTTGTTATCTCCATAGTTGACAAAAAAACTGGAATTATTAGCTTAAATTTCATTTGGTCATTTTGCTTTTTTTGTTTGTTTGTTTTTGGTTTGCTGATGGACTCAGTGTGGAAATGTACACTCAAGGTTTTTGCATTCACACTCACAACACACTCAGTTTAGTATACAATTACCCTATTGTTTCTTGTGTTGTTTTTGTCTTTGGAGTCAGAGTAAGACTGATTTTATAAAAAGCACTGAAAAGCACTTATCTTTAATACTTTATTTTTATTGTTAGGACAAACTACCTGACAAAAGCAGGTTAATCAAGTTAGGATTTAACTTGACTTATAGTTTGAGGGGCACAGATCGATCATGGTGAGGCAGGCACAGTGATGGGAGTGTAAGTGTCCATAGCGAGGAAGGAGAAAGAGATGGATGCTTACACTCAGCTCTCTTTCTTCTTTTGATTCAGTGTGGGCTCTCAGTTACTGAGATGGTACTGCTCACATTCATTGTGCTTCTTCCCACCTCAATCAAACCTCTTTGGAAGCATCCTTAGAGGCACCCAGGGGTATGTTTCCACGGCAACTCTAAATCCTGCCAAGAAGACATTGAAGAAAATTGAAATGGATATTAATTAATCTTTAAATATTTGATAGAAGTTCTCAAGAATCTACCTTTTCCTGGGGTTTTCTTTGTGGGAAGAGATATGATTACCGGTTATAAATCTATTCATATTTTCAATTACTTCTTGAATTTATTTGAATAGTTTCGATGTTTCTAGTTACTCATCTATTTCCTCTATATTGTTTAGTTTGTATCTACACAGTCATGTCATGCTTTATGGATTATTGGTATAAATTACAAATTTACATATTTACATATTATATACTTATTACTATATGTAGACTCTCTGCAGTTGTCTTTTAAATACACCTAGAAATCACAAAATTAAAGCATTAGCATAAACTCATACTTTCGTTCTCCTTGTACCCTTCCATAGTATTCTTTCAGCATCATTTGATTAGGGTTGCTGTGCAACAACCTTCCCATTTAGCTGGAAGAGCTCCCTTTAGCACTTCCTTCGAACAAGTTTGCTAGTAGTGAACTCCCAATGTCTTTTTGTATGGGAATGTCTCGATGTCTTCTTCAAGTTTGAAGGACAGTTCTGTGGCACACAAAACTCTTGTTTGACAGCTTTTATTCTTTTCTTAGAACTGTGAGCATGAACTTATAATTTATTCTTTTCTTAGAACTGTGAGAACTTATAACTCTGCTGAGGTTTCTTTACAGGAACTGAGTTTTTCTTTTTCTACTGTTTAGGGTTGTCCTTCATATCTGATAATTAGATTATGAAACATCTAGGCACAGGCTCTTTAAATTTATTCTATTTGGAGTTAATTTAACATCTTAGATGTTTGTGTTATGTGTTTTTTCTTAAATTTAGAAACCTTTCAACTATCATTTCTTAAATTGTCCTTTGTCTATTTCCTTCTTCTAGAGCTCTCATTATACATATGTTGATATGCTTAATATTGTCCTGCCTTTTTCTTTGTGTTCTCTCTCCAGAGAATTGGACTCCCCTGTTTTCACATTCACTGATTCCTCATTTTGACAGTTTAAATATACTTTGAAGCCTTTTAAGGCAAATAAGTACTCTCTACCTAATTCAATCCTCAGTTGCTTAGCATCTTGCAACAGTTGAGATATATAATCTCCTTTTCACCTATTAATTAAGATTAGGAAGATTAGGCTTTTGTTGTTTTTTTTTTTAATGTCAACATAAGACTTTAGTGAAGAACAGTTAAACATATATGGACTGAAATAAAGACTTGGATACCACCACACACATGGTTTCTTCCCCTGCATGCCATGTACTATTGTGTTCTCTAGAGAAAATTGTGAAGAGCACGAATTGCTGACACTTGAGGCTGATCAAACCAATTTTCTTTCATAGCTTCATTCAGTTATGTACCTTTAACATATGCTAAAATATATTTATCTATTACCTATACTCACAGCAGCAAGGCCCCTGCTTTTGCAAGCACAATGAGCACACACCCAGCTCCCTAAAATCCTGGGGTCACATCCTGTGTGTTACATTAACCAGGCTCCAAACAGTGGTCCCTATCAAATAACTCAAGATACACCTGCCTTGCTTCCTCATCACTGTCATGTAGTGTAAGTCACATATTAACTAAGTCTGCTTCTTCACAGAGCAGGACCTCCCCTCCATCAAAGCTATGCTTTATCAGGGAAGACTGAAGCTCCAGCCATTATGTGCTGCCCATCTGCCTGTCAGCATTAACAAAGCTCTTACCTGAAGGATGATTTTACCAGGCACCTTTTCTCAAGCTCCCATTATCTTTTCCCTCCTTAATTGCCCTACAGGGAGCATAAGTGTAAATGAGGCATCTTTAACAACCCAGAGCTTTGAAGAAAGTCAGGGTGCTTAGGGACAAGGAAGTAGGTGCTCAGAATGACTATGAGTAATGGCCGAAGACTTCTAGACTGTCAGAGCCAGGACAGTTGCTTCTCATTGTTTTGAGACTTTATGTCAACTTTTTTTTTGTCTCTTTTCCTATTTTTTAAAGTTTCTTTTTAATGGTAAAATCAATTATCATAGGGACTTCATATTTAAATATGGGTATACACAGAGTGGCCAAAAGTTTTTACAAATGTGGGCTACATAACAAAAGCAAGTTAACAAGTTTTCTTTATTAAGTCTGATGAGATAGTTTTCTTCTTTTTTGTGATTTTCTTTTTCTTGGTAATTATACTGCTTAACATGGCCCCCAAGTATAGTGTTCTAGTGATGCTCAGTGTTTGAGAAGGTTGTGATACGATGGTGGAGAAGCTGTGTGTTTTAGACACAAGCCATAACACTGCTAACTGACTGTCCATAATTAAACCAACAGTGTATATTAAATAAAACATTGTTAATCAGAGGTGCACACAAAATGGGTTCCTGTATTAACATCAAAATGTTATGACCCAATCCTTACAAAGGGGAACTCTTCTTCCATCAAGAGAGGTTTGTTTTTTGCCCCATCATTTCTACAAGCATGTAATTATAAGATTCAAAAAGAAATTGCTTGTTTTTATTTTATATGTATGAGTGTTTTGCTTGCATGTATATTTGTGCACCACATACATGCCCAGGGAGCCAGAGGAGTACATTGAATTCCTTGGAACTAGAGTGGGTACTTGGAACCAAGCTCAGGTCCTCTTCAAACATAGCAAGTGATCTTAATGAATAAAACATATCTTCAGCCCCTGTTGTAAAAGTTTTTGAAGTTACTTATAGTGTATATAAGTCTAATTGTATAAATGTCAATCTAGAGCAACAAATCTTCAACTGTACAGAGAATATTCATACTTCTACCTGAAGAAATTTAACAAATGTAGCTAATTTCTAATGAATATTCTACCTTTCCTTTTGTAAAAATATTTTAAAGTAAATTTAAGTTATTAATAGTTCCTTGTCTTGCAATGCCTATAGAGAACTCTAAGTTAAATGATGTGCTGAGGGGTAATTTAAGACCTGCCAGAGACTTCAAACCTGGAAACATTAGCACTGTCCCACGAGGTTAGTCCCTCTCTAGCCCACCCAAGTAAGAGTAGAGAACAACTGTGCCATTTGTTGCTCTGAGCCAAAAATACATGGATATGGTGAAAATTTTTCCTGATGTTCCCATAGTTTGTTTGGGTTTGTTTGTTTGTTTGTTTGTTTGTTTGTTTTCAGAGTGAAAGAGAGAAGCTGAACAGAAAATGTAAGGAGATCTGCTTTTAAAACCCAACAGCAAACGGTAAGCAAAGCACAACGGGAAACATTTGATCAGTAAAGATGTAGGAGCTAGAGGTACCGACAAAGGCACTGGAAATAAATTTAAATCTGTAGTACATTCATTCATAAGTTTACTTTGAGCAGTACATATTTCAGGTGTCTGTTCCATATTGGTTTGTACTCAAAGTGTTAGAGGTACAGGAGTTAGAAAAACAAAGCTTTAGTCTCATAAACAAACACTTCTGAAAATTAAAGACACAATAGGCATGTTAAATATGTGCCTTGCACATATTTATAATTCATCAAGGGTCTGAATGAAATTAATTTGAACACGTGCTTATAAGTTTTAAATTAGGGATAGAAGGAGGGAAGGGAACAGAGAGAATAAGAATCTAAGAATAGCAGTTGACATTTAGTCACTGATGTATTAAAATTTTTCATACTTAAGAAAAATTGTGGATGTAAAAGGGATAGTTCATTGAGACTGTATTAACTTCTGTCTAATTCAAACTAGCCAGTCCTGCTCACTGAGTAATAGATGCTGAAACCCCATACTTGAACAACTTGAAATTTGTATTTACTTCACTCCTCAGGGTTTGTCTGCCAGGTCCTCCTTGAGTTTCGTGAATCTACCCACATCTTCCTGCATCAACTGTCTTATAAAAACCACTTGGATTTCACGTCTTGACTCTTCTCAAGCTTCCAAACTAGTTTCCCCACACTAATCCTTACTCTGCTTGTTTTCCAACGGAACAACACAATGAATCTTTTTAGTGTTATTTTCCTTTGTAACCTATCTACTCAGATCTCTTCAACTACACATGTATTTTAATATGAAGGAGAACACATTTAATGTGGCTTAAATACATGCAGAGGCATGTTCTCCTTTCTCAGTGCATGCACATACTGGTCCCTTCCTACAATGGCTTTCTCACATCTGTTCCACTGTTCCATGATCCTCCAGTCTGAGAATCAAAAGTAATATTTTCCAGCATGTTTTACAATCATTCTCTTTCAAGCAGGCATGCTGTACATTTTCTATTTAGAATCTATGAAGCTGTAAGAGAATATCACTCCCATCTAACAATCAGAAAGCAAGAAAATCTATAAAATCATAGATTTTTTTTCTCAAACTCCTTTAAGAGGTAAGCCTGAAAAGTAGTCAAGCAAAATGATTCCAAATAGAGATAATTCATTCAAGGACAAACAATACAGGAATTGTTTCTTGGTTACATGAACACAGAAAGAAATCGCTACAAGAAATGAATAAAAAGAAACCAGCCAAAATATCAACTAATTCTTTAAAACTGAGGAATGAGTTAGTGTGAGCACTTAGAACGATTAGTTTATAGGTACACAGAAATTTGCACTGACTTGCAAATTCTTCTTCATAGACCTTCACTGAGAACTTATAGAAACTATTACGAACTGGAAAAAAAAAGCACCTTATCAGCATGTTAGGCATACAAATAATGACCAGTTATCTTTGACTTATCCCTTATTCCCATGGAAAAGAACAGCCCTAGCAAGGATCTGTGGGTGAACAGAAAAGAAGAAACAGTTCTCCTTCTCTGTGGGAGGGGGAGGGTTTTCTTAGTCATCTTCATAAACAGCTACAACAATGTCTGAATCCCCTGCATAGGGTGGGGGGTGGAGCCAAAAAATGCTCACCATAGTCTTCAGCAGCCTACGGAAGAAAGAGAAGGGACTCTGAGCAAGCCAAGCCCTTGAAGGCCACGGTTAGAGGGCTTAAAGCCCATGGACAGAGGGCTTGGCTAGTTCTGTGGCTTAATCATGTGACCAATACCTCCCATCTCAGCCCCGCCATAATCCAAGTGCTTAAGGATAAGTGACAGGTTTCGAGAAAAGGTGCAAAAACATGTGAACACCCACTCCCCCAGAGGTCATAGATGTATGCTGAACACAGTGAGGAATACTCTTAAGCCTCTCAGCTCCTACAGGAAACAGTAGCAGTAGCCTATTACTGGAAGGACGTCAAATTTGTATGTACCAAAGATGCAAGTAGCATCAGCACAAGTGAAACACGGATCGTCTTGTTACCAGTGTGACCCAGCTCCACATAGCCTAGAAGAAACGCTTAATTCAGGTTCAAACTGGATTTATCTTGGTCTCTACTATTCTTTCTGCATGGTGTCTGACATTTGATTTAAAATACATATGACACTCAGAAAAGCAAGTAAAGTTATTTCCTATTTAAAACAGACATCAAAGAGAACACAGCTCAAATACATTAGGAATTATAATTAATATATATGCACATGTATAGGCCTACTGCTTTATAAGCTTACTAGAAAATACAATTTTTACAAAGTTTTAAGGGAGGTATCCTTCATGTTCGATAATGCTCCTCTCAAAAGCCATAAACTTCTAAACAAAAATCCCAATGTCAGGCAAGGAACACCTTCCTGTGTGTTAGTGGCTAGAGTGTCCCCAGAGGCTTCTAAAACAATACAGGCTATTGCCTTTGCTATTGGCTGCTCACTAGAATTAGATGGTAGGTCCTTATTACTGAGAATACCACATGTTTTGAACAAAGGACATCGAAAAATGAAGCAGAAACGGAGCTGGTTTCCTCCCTCCTGCTAGTATTCAGTTCCTAGTGCGGGAAGGTACCATGCAGGCTCTTGATGGAAAGTCATCATTGTTTTCATCCAGCTGTGGACCTGTGAGGCAGAATATGTCTACTGATACCACAGTAGCATGCCAGATGCTTTCTGATTAGGTTTGAGGTCTGCTCCACAGGAGGGAACACATGCTTGGAACTACATTTCTAGTAAAAAGCCTTATGAATGGAGATGTCACAGGCTTTAAGGGAGAACCTGCTACTGGTCTTGTACTAAATGGGTATGCAGTGAAAATACCTTCTAAATTTCTGTGCTTATGCCCATAGATCAGGACTGCTCTCAGCCTTGGTCAGAGACACTTCTTTTTACAGTAGGTGATGGCTAATGCAGAGATTCACAACTGATCAAAATGTTGAGAATGAGTGATTGTTGTGTACTCAGTCCTATATTGTATATCTCTGTCACTCCCATCAAGGTTCAAGGGACATCACAGAAAGATCATGAGCACTAGAAGATGGAGAGGAGTGCTATGACATGTTACCTTCTGGACATACATAGACTTTGTCATCATGAATGTACAGCAGCTATGACAACCTAAACAAAACCTACATACACAAAAAAGGCATGGAAATAGGAGCTACATGTGGGCATGGGATCTTAACTCTGGTTCTCTGCAAGAGCAGTAGGCACTTTTAATCACTGAAACACCTCTCTATTACTCATTTCCTATTTTATTTTTTATAACATTCATAAAATACACAGAAAAGGAAGTAAAATAACTTCCTGCTTAGTAATGAGATACTGAAGACGACCAGACTCAGAAATACATTAGACATTATAATTATCAGATGCAATTTTAAAATAAATACAGGAATATGAAAAAAAAGACTGATTGATTCTGGCTTATAAAGAGATACAGAATTTTTATGGGTGGAAATGTTGGAAACAAGGTGAAGAAGTTGCTGTATGTTCTCCCCGTGATCTCTGTTTACC
Source organism: Peromyscus aztecus (assembly GCA_902168405.1). Lineage (NCBI taxonomy): Eukaryota > Metazoa > Chordata > Mammalia > Rodentia > Cricetidae > Peromyscus > Peromyscus aztecus. The sequence continues at coordinate 8,437 of CABHPQ010162993.1, read as the reverse complement.
ATGATATGATAAATGTGTTGTTTTTGGATGCTAAATTTCCTGGCTATTACTGGGAGAAAGAAAACATTTTTAAAGTGTATCTTTGTGTTTCTGTCTGCATTCTGTTGGTTCTTAACATGCAGCTTGGGCTACATGAAGCAATTCACAAATACCTTTGGAAATATACGCTGAAAAAATTTTATTTCTTCCTTTGTATTATACTTTGTTGATTTGGTTTAGACTCAAATGTGTTTATTATTATAAGGATATAACCTCAAAATATATGGAAAAGCAAAATATGACTTTGAAATGTCTTATTGATATAGAATACAAATAAGGGAAACTGCACATTACAGAATTAGGAGCTTATAAGATCACATAATACATATATAGTTGTTTCACCTAGGTTATCATGTTGTTTTCTTTAATTCAAGGCTTTATAGCATCCACATACTACAGTGATCTTTCTGCAACAATGGCATAAATATGTAACTATCTGAAGGACCTACTCCAGGCACTTGAAATACACAGACAAGGCACGGAAAGATTTGAATGCATAGGTTGTTATATTCACCCTGATTTTCCACTAACTAATTTATCTATACTGACATAGAAGTGTTCTCATCTTAAGGGATCCAGTGAGATGTCTCAAGACAAAACACAAGAACGCATTATTCCACTGGACCTCTGGTTCCAAATGGCTTTGCTACGTATTCTGATGGTAATTGTAACCTAGCAACATAAGCAGCCCCAGGGAGCTTGTGGGAATTCCAGAATTTTGAACTCTGCCTCAGACCTATTGAAGGGCAATTTGCATTTTAACATGATTCCCGGTGATTTATGGATCTATTAGAATTCATAACCTGTTATCCCAGTGGTCCCCCTCACTTCTGTCTCATGCTAAATACATGCCAACTAATAATGCATCTCACGACTCACCCTCTGTAACTGTAAAAGTCAAACTGACCTGACTTCATCACAGGATCTGGCTTGCTGGTAACTGGAGTTGCAATTTTATTCAATTTTGTATCATCATCGAGAAGAGTCTCAGGGACTCTTGGGTAATATCTATGGATATTCTTCAAATAATTTAAAACAGAATGAAACAGAACTTTCCAGGCACTAAGGTCAAAGACTGTAGACTTGTGGTCTCCTTGTGACAGGGGCACTAGGGCCTGGCATCCTCTTTTTGGCTGTATACAAGTGGTATACAAGGAATGTAGACTTGTGGGTCTCCTTATAATTCGGACACATGCCTCTGACATCTTCTTGGTTGTATATAGGTGGTATGCATGTGTTTGACTATAAATGTTTTCAAACATTACAAATGTACTGACAGATACTTTTTGCCATGTAAGATGAAATCTTTATTAGGTCTAAGACAAGAAACAAATGTTACTGAACAAATATTTCAAAAAGGTAGGAATTATAACTTTGCTTTTAGAAAACCCATGAAGGAGATAACAATACACTTACACATTTGCTTATAATACAGAAACGTGATTTATAGCTATCTTTCTAGTTAATACTATGTATCAACATGGCTTACTGTGACAACTGTCTTGCATTGATATAACCAAAAACAACTGGTGTCCTTCATGTATCCAATAGCTGCTCAGAAACACAGCAAGCAAAAAAGTATGACTGTAGTTACAAGGAGCCTGACCCCAGCACTGTTTTGGTTGTGTTTCCTGATTCCAGACCTGAGTTCTAAGACAGAACCAACTCTGGCTTTGGAATCAGCCTGTGTGCTCCATCACCTTGTTCCAGTGACATCAACTCAGATGGGGAAAAAAATATACTCTTTCATGTGGATTGTTTCCTGAGTTTGTGTAAAATAATTGTTCATGAGATCTATAACTTCTACGGTAAATATTTAAGAGATTTATGTGATCCATTTTCAACCCTAGTTATTACTAGGGATTTCTTACAACACAGTTTATAATGCCACAAAAACCTACTGCCTCTGTTACTTGGTGCTACCACACAGGCTTGAATTATAAGAGACTAATGTGTATGCAAATAAAATACTGCATAGAGCTTCAGTAATTGAACATGTTTGTTCATCTAAGTCATTACTTGAACCTCCACTACAATCAAAGCTCGGGCTTAATAAATATTCAGTTCCACAAAACACAGAAAATATGATGGTGGTGATAGCAATGAAAGCAAATGGATAATTAAAAATCTAGAATCAAAGCATTTAGTGGGAAAGACAAAAGCAAGGGGCCTCGCTTTGCTGAGCCTGGGAAAGTAACACTTGGGTATTTCTGAAGAGAGTGGGGCTGTGAGGAAGCAGAAGAAAGAATTAGAGAATTTTATTAAAATTTTTGATAAACAATTGGGATTTTAAATGGAACATGAAAATAAATATTTATATACTGCTAAAGGGGGGGTTCATTACACTTGGCCCTAAACAGGATGTCTCCATCAAATCCTTTCTCTCAGGGCTCAGAAAATCATGTGGAAGAGCAATGTGGTAGTTTTAATGTAATTGGCCCCCACAATCTCATTGGAAGTGGCACTATTAGGAGATATGGGTTGTAGAAGTAGGTGTGGCCTTGTTGGAGGAAGTATGTCACTGTCGGGGTAAACTTTGAGGTTTCCTATGCTCAAGACACTGCTGAGTCAGTCAGTTGACTTCCTGTTGCCTGTAAGATGTAAGACTCTCAGCCGTTCCTCCAGCACCACAGCTGCCTGCATACCACCATGCTCCCTGTCATGATGATAATGGACTGAACTTCTGAAACTGTAAGCAAACCCCCTCAATTAAATATTTTCCTTATAAGAGTTGCCTTGGTTATGGTGTCTCTTCATAGAAATGAAAACTCTGTAACTAAGACAAGTAGGTAAAAAGAGTGTAAGAGCTAGGGGGATAGAGGACACCAAGAAAGCAAGGCCCTCTAGATCTACAGGGTCTACCCACATATGAACTCACAAGAGGTTGAGTCAGCATGCACAGGTCCTTCTCATATATATTATGGCTTCCAGATTAGTGTTTTTACAGGATTCCTGGGTGTGCAAATGAGTGGGCTTCTGTTTCTTGTGCCTTCTAATGGGCTCTTTTCCTTTGTTTGTTTGTTTATTTGTTTCTAATTTTGATGTGTTAGGTTTTGTTTTATTATATCATATTATTTAATTATATTATAATAGCTATTTTATCCCATCTGAAGCCTGTTTGTTTTCCAGTGAGAGACAGAAAATGAGTGGGTCTTGGGAGGGGAGGTGGTAAAGAACTGGGAGGAGTAGAGGGAGAAAAAAACAATAATCAGGATATATACAAAAGAATAAAACCTATTTTCAATAAAAGAAAAGGGGGAGGAGGAGCCATTGATTCAACTATTTTGGAAAATAATTGTCAACATTTAGATGTGAAAATAATATACTTTGTAATTCAATATTTTATATATACATCTATATAAATAAAACAGAAGAATCATAAATATACATAAATACATGTCTAGAAATATTTAGTTTGTATGTTGAAAAGAAAAATATACAACCATATGACTACCAAGAACAAAATGGGACATTATTTTCAAGTATCAAACGAATAAAATAATTAACTGTAATGGTCTACACTGCAATCCTATAGTGTACACTTACAACCTTGGTATAGAGACTGAAGTAGGTCTCTATATGGTGATTTCTAGGATAGACTGGGTTACATTGCATGACTCTGTCTTAAAAACAAGAACTTCATTTTTACTCTCTTCCCTCAAGTTACAAAAAATTAAACTACACATACAGAATTCCAGATTAGATGATGTGTTAGAAGCCATTTCTATATGACAAGATGAAAAACAATTAAGATAAAAACACTATTCCTATAAGGGATGAAAAATAGAAGTAAGCCAAGGTGGCAATTCTCCAAAAAGAAACAACCAAGAGATCAGCACACTGTTGCACCATGATGCTTTTGCCAGTGGAATCAGCTCTAGCTACCCAGGAAGTGCTCTCATGGGTATATGCTATAACAGCTATAACAGCAAGAGACAGAAGGTCCAGGCTGAAGAAATGCAACCAAAGGCTAGGTGTGTCATGCATGGAGATGACTAGAAGAGAAAACGATGTTGAAGACAGAAGTAGAAATATGGCATGAAAACCTGAAGCTAAGGCCAGGAGATGTGTGCCAGAGATGGCAACTTGGGTGAGCTACACTGGACAATGGGTGCTGAAGACCTTGCCTCAGAATCCTGAGAACCACAAAAAAGGAAGGAAAGATGAGCAAGGATTCCATTTACCCTCAGAGTCACACCACAGTAGATCCCATTTGGGTTTCTATTGCTATGAATAGATACCATGACTATGGCAACTTCATAAAGAAAAACATTCAGTGGGCAGTGGCTTACAGTTTCCGAGGTTTAGTCCATTACCATCATGGTGGGTAGCATGGTGGCATGAAGGCAAACATGGAGCTGGAGAAGGAGCTGAGAGTTCTACATCTTGATCCACAGGTAGCAGAAGGAGTCTGTCACACTAGATGTGACTTGATCATATATGAGACCTCAAAGCCCCCATCCACAGTGACACATTGCCTCCAAAAGAGACATATCTACTCAACACCTACTAATAGTGCCACTCCCTATAGCCAAGCATTCAAACACATGAGTCTATGGTGGTCATACCTATTCAAACTACCATATTCCACAACCTGGTCCTGTAGGCTTGTAACCATAACATATTGTAAAATGTATTTAGTCCAACTTCAAAAGTCTCCAGAGTGTATCACAGTCTCAACAATGTTTAAAAGTCCAAAGTTCAAAGTCTCTTCTGAGATTCATGCAATCTCTTAACTGTAATCCTCTATAAAATAAAAATAAAAAAAGATCACATAATTCCAATATAAAATGGTACAGAGATACATGACTGTTCCAAAATGGAGGAATGGGAGGGTGGTGGGGAAATACTGGACTAAAGCAAGACTGAAAACCAGCTGGACAAATTCCAAATTCTACATCTCCACATCTGATGTTAAAGTGCTCTTCAGAGCTCCAACTCTTTTTATATTTGCTGATTTCAATACACTTCTTTCTTTTGGACTGGTTCCACTCCCTATTAGAAACTTTCCTTGGACTGTATTCCACAACTCTGGTATCTCCTATATCTTGGGGTCTCCAAGGCAGTCCAGACTTCAGCTTCACAGCTCCATGTAATTGCCCCTCTAGGCCTCCATTCAGGGACACCCCTAACACATACCTGGCTTCAGCAGTTTTCCTTAGATGCAGAAGATTCCATAACCCCTTTCTTCTATCCTTGATTCTAAAGCCAGAACCACATAGCAGAATCTGCCAACTTTTCTGCTTCCTGGGGCTGAAACATGAACTCCTCATTCAATTACATCTTCACCAACTTTCTGTTTCTAGTGGTTTCCTTCACTGCCTAAACTTGGCGGTCCTGAATCTCAATCTGTAGACCAGGCTGGCCTCAAACTTAGAGATCTGCCAACCTCTGCCTCTTGAGTACTGAGATTAAAGGTGTGCACCACCACCACCACCACCACCACCACCACCACCACCACCATCACCACCACCACCACACCAGGACATAAGCTGTTCTTTAATTCCTTTTCATAAGTTAGAATCTTAGCTGGGTGGAGTCCTGCACTGAGGTCACCACTCCCCTAATTTCATTTCTTAATCTGTTTATCTCCTTGATCACAGGATTTAGCTTCATTACACTTCCTGATGCTCCTTTTCTCCTCAATCTGTACATTTTTTTTTCCTTGCTCGGCTTGCTCCTTTTCATTATAAATCTTCATTTTAGAGATCCTGCCCCCGGACTTCCCTTCTGGACCAGAGGTGAGTTTATTGGCTCAGCCTAGACCCCATCCCTGGGCACCAGCCACTCTGGGGAAGATCTGCCCAAAGTGGCCCCAGGTTCTGGCCACTGGGCAGGTTCCCTTCTAGCCCTACTGGGAAGGCTCCCCTTCTCCAAGACCCCCGGCAGACCCCGCAATCTCCACGCCCTGCCCCCACGCCTATCCGACCAAGACCCTAGCAACTTTCTGAGACTTGGACACCAGCCCCCAGCTCCCATCCTGCCCCTGGACTTCCCTTCTGGACAAGAGCTCCCATCCTGCCCTGGAGTTCCCATTTGGACAAGAGAGCTCCCATCTGAACAAGAGAGAGAGACTTCCTGAATCTGTCAGCTCTGTCTGGACCAAGTGCGCAGATAAGACTAAGAATGAACCACAAGGAGATGGGCAGATGCCAAGGCAGAAGTACATACAACAAAATGAAGAGCAATACAGCATCACCAGAGCCTAGCCCTCCTCCAAAACCTAGACCTGAACATCAAAAATTAGAAGAAGCAGAAGAAAACAGCCTTATGAATAACATCATGAAGAAGGTAGAGGCTTATATAGAGGAAAAGACAAAAAAAATGGGAAGAACGCTATAAAAAATTAGAGGACAAATAAAGTAGAAGAAAACAATAAAGTCCTGGAAGAAAACAATAAAGCACTGAAAGAAAATCATGAAAAAGCAATGAAACAAATGAAGGAAACAGTCCAAGACCTGAAAAGTGAAATAGAAAAAATGAAAAAGACACAAACAGAGGAAATGCTGGAAATAGAAAATCTGAGGAAATGAACAGGAACTTCAGATGCAAGTATAACCAACAGAATGCAAGAGATGGAAGAGAGGATCTCTGGCGTTGAAGATACGGTAGAAGAAATAGATTCATCAGTCAAAGAAAACACTAAAGCCAACAAAGTCATGAACCAAAATGTCCAAGAAATTTGGGACACCATGAAAAGACCAAACCTACGAATAATAGGGTTAGAAGAAGGAGAAGAATACCAATTCAAAGGCACTGAAAATATATTCAACAAGATCATTGAAGAAAACTTTCCCAACTTAAAGAAGGAAATGCCTATGAAGATACAAGAAGCCTATAGAATACCAAACAGACTAGACCTCAAAAAAAAGTCCCCTCGCCACATAATAATTAAACAACTAAAAGTACAGAATAAAGAAAGAATATTAAGGGCAGCAAAGGAAAAACGCCAAGTGACTTATAAAGGCAAACCCATCAGAATAACACCTGATTTCTCAATGGAGACTTTGAAAGTCAGAAGAACATGGACAGAGGTAATGCAGACACTAAGAGACCATGGATACCAGCCTAGACTAATATACCCAGCAAAACTTTCAATCATCATAGACGGAGTGAACAAGACATTCCAAGACAAAGCCAGATTTATACAATACTTATCCACAAATCCAGCCCTACAGAAAGCACTAGAAGGAAAATTCCAACCTAAGGAAGTCAGATACACCCTCGAAAACACAGGCAATAGATAAAGCCACAGAAGTAAACCCCAAAGAAGAGAAGTACACACACACTACCACCAAAAAATAACAGGAATGAGCAATCACTGGTCATTAATATACCTTAATATCAATGGACTTAATTCACCTATAAAAAGACATAGGCTTACAGAATGGATATGAAAGCAGGACCGATCTTTCTGCTGCATACAAGAAACACATCTCAAACTCAAAGATAGACACTACCTAAGAATAAAAGGCTGGGAAAAGACTTTCCAATCAAATGGTCTTAAGAAACAAGCGGGTGTAGCCATCCTGATATCCAGAAAAATAGACTTCAAACTAAAATCAACCAAAAGAGATCAAGAAGGGCATTACATATTCATCACAGGAAAGATCCACCAAGAGGAAGTTTCAGTTCTGAACATTTATGCCCCAAACACAAGGGCACCCACATATGTAAAAGAAACACTACTAAAGCTTAAACCACATATAAAACCTCACACATTAATAGTGGGAGACCTCAACACCCCACTTTCACCACTGGACAGATCTCCCAAATCGAAATTTAACAGAGAAATAAAGGACTTAACTGATGTCATGACTCAAATGGACTTAATCGATATCTACAGAACATTCCATCCTAACAAAAAAGAATATACCTTCTTCTCAGCACCCCATGGAACCTTCTCTAAAATTGACCACATACTTGGCCACAAAGCAAATCTTAACAGATACAAAACAATTGAAATAACCCCCTGTGTTCTATCAGACCACCATGGTTTAAAGTTAGATTTCAACAACAACAAAAACTACAGAAAACCTACAATCTCATGGAAACTGAATAATGCTCAACTGAATCACTAATGGGTTAAGGAAGAAATAAAGAAAGAAATTAAAGACTTCCTAGAGATCAACAAAAATGAAGACACCATGTACCCAAACTTATGGGACACTATGAAAGCAGTGCTAAGAGGGAAATTCATAGTACTAAATGCCCACATAAAGAAGTTGGAGAAATCTCACACTAGTGACTTAACTGCACACTTGAAAGCTCTAGAACAAGAAGAAGCAAAGTCTCCCAGGAAGAATAGACGCCAGGAAATCATCAAAGTGAGAGCTGAAATCAATAAAATAGAAACAAAGAGAACAATACAAAAAATCAATGAAACAAAGAGTTGGTT
>CABHPQ010162992.1:0-48406 GCA_902168405.1 Peromyscus aztecus | reverse complement strand
AAGAAAGAAAGAAAGAAAGAAAGAAAGAAAGAAAGGAAGGAAGGAAGGAAGGAAGGAAGGAAGGAAGGAAGGAAGGAAGGAAGGAAGGAAGGAAGGAAGGAAGGAAGGAAGGAAGGAAGGAAAGAAAATGATTCTAAGAAGCCTAAGGGCATTTTTCATTGTTTTGTTTTACTTGTATAGTTTGCTTGCCTTTTTGTTTTTCTCTTTGTTTTATAAAGAAAAGGAGAGAGAGAGAGAGAGAGAGAGAGAGAGAGAGAGAGAGAGAGAAGCAATTCAGTGGTCCAGTGGGTGGGAGTCTGGAAGAGTTGAAGGAAGAGAGATCATGATCAGAATATATTGTATGAAAAACATTTATTTTCAATACAATAGAGGATGAAAAAAAGAAGCCAGTGGAAGCCAATGTCTATACCATGATATCAGATAATCTGGACATAGATGTGAGCAAACCATTCATGGTGAAGAAGACTTCAAATAGAATATTACTGTTAAAAGAACCAAAGTCAGGTACACAGTGTAACAGAGCACTGAATATAATTGCAGTATGTTGTTGTGCAATGTGAGATCAGAATGAACAAACTATCAGGAAATACAGGGACTACAGCAGACACAGGTTTTGGTTTGGCTTGGTTTGGTTTTATTTTTTATTTTTTTTGAGATTATATACAATATAATACATAATATATTTACATCAATTCTCCCTCCAAAACCTCCCATATACTCCTCCTTGCTCCCTTTCACATTCATGGCCTCTATTTTCATTCATTGTCATTAAATGTGTATATGCACATCTCTTTGTGTGTGTGTATGCTTATATATTTCTAAATATACCATTACGTCTGTATAACGTTACCTGGATATATGCTGTCAGGGCCGACAGTTTGGCCTTGGACAACCAATTGTTGTACTCTTCCCTGGGGAATATAGTCTCCCACTGTCAGGTGCCTTTAGTATGTTTTGGATGACTGAGGCCTTGTGGGCTTTTCTTCTCTAACTTTGGCATGCTCACTGGTATCATCCCTGTTCAGCTCATGTTTGGACCGTCATATTATTGAAACTTTATGGAAGTACTTCCATACCTTCCTAAGAGACACAACCTCAAAGTAAACTCCCTGATTCTCTGGCACTTACAATCTTTCCATCCAGTCTTAACACGCCCTCTTTCACAGTGTTTCCTGAACCTTAGGTACAGGAGGGTTTGATAGCTGCATCCCCTGTGACTGGGCTCCATCCACAACTTCCAATTTTGATCCACTGGGCTTTTCTGTAATGGTCTCCATCTGCTGCATTGAGTAGTTTCTTGTAAAATGACAGTGTTGAAAGGATTATCATTCCAGATCTTAACATATATCATAGAGTCATATTAATAAAAAACATATGGTACTGGCACAAAAAAAACCAGACATGTACAGAATAGTTTTGGTTATTTTTCAGAGCACTAAGAAGTAAATGATGAGTCTCAAAAATGGAAATGATTTCATAAAATTGTATATAACTAAGGCATGAGGGATAGAAAGTACTGATGTTAGCATAAATATGGTGATGCCATAAGTTCATACAAAAGATGATGTAGCTATACGTAGAGTGGTTATAAAGAATACTAAAAGTTAAGGGTAAAGAAGAAAATATGTTTATAATGGAGATGGTTTATAATGAAGAGAGATTTGTGAATCTAAAAGGATTAATAACATGGCCCTTTTGTAAAAGAGTTTACTTAGAAAAAGTACATGAAATGAATAAATAAATGACATAGTAAAATACAATAGTATTATGTTCTTCATGGTCAAATATTCACATATGTCAAAAGAAATTTAAAGAAGTGAAATGTGAAAGAGTAGATAAAAAGGGATTTCGTTGTAAGTGTTAAAAGAAACTATAATATATAATATTATTTTTTGAAGTAATTGTGAACAGAAAATATGTTTAGGGCTTTGGGCCTTGAACTGTACAATTGGATTACAATAATAAATGACAATTTCAAGAGGGAAGTGGAGTGATGTACAGTTGAAAATCAGTTGCACAGAAAATGATGGAATTTAGGAATAACAATAATGGGTTAGGGTGTTCATTAAATGATTGACATTGTCATTAAGGAGCTATAAATGATTAGGCATGGAGACAGGATACAAGTGAGCCAGGTGTTGAAGTCATCAAGGAAAGTGGAGGAGCTGTATTGATCATTTGGACAAAACCCTAAGTGATATGGCAAGGTTTCAAAGTGAGAGAGCTAAAGTTTCAGATGGAGGCATCAGCCAATCAATAGTTCAGAATTTGTTCTACAGTGTTCAGGCAGTGTGGACGTACCTTACTCTTGAAATCAAAGACTGGGAAATTCTAGTTTTGTTATTTTTGTGTCTTTCTAACATTTATGATTTGTTGTCCTTCTGTTCTGTCCTGTGCTGTTACAAATGGAAAGTTGAAGATTATCAGTTTTAAAAAGAGAATTTACTGACAATACATTACTGTTGTGGCTATTTTGTACAGAAGTTCAAGCTTTCTCTTTGCCTCTTCTTTCTCAGTGAAACTGCCAGTAACAGCCATGTTCTCATGACATAACCATGAGATAATTTGGGCTACCAAATGTCTATTTGGAACTCTGTTGCCCATTTCATATAGTCTGCTACTGGCTCTAACTATACTCTGAAGGTAGTCTCAATCATCAGAGAGAGATTTAATCTGTTTGTTGAGACGTCAATCTGACATTCCCCCTTTTCCACAGAATGATCTGGAGAGGAACATCCTCAAAGCGTGTACAGTAAGAATGACTATTGAAAATATTCAAAAGAAGGGACTTTTATAAACTCTTCAGAATGTTTACACCCAGTATGCCTCTGTCAACATTTAAGAAATGAACGAGCTTCCTTTCCTTAGAAAGCTTTTTGTACTCATCCTCATTTCATACTCAGTGATTTCATCACAGCTTTTATGCTTAAGAAAGTTTTCTGAACATCATCCAATTATTATATTGAAATGTAATTGAGACTAATGACACAAGACAAGAATTCTCAAGTACAAATAATATCCTCATTACAATATTAAAACTCAGAAGGTGGAAATGTGATGTATGTGGTATAAACCACACTTCACCTTTTAATTTTGAATCTTTCCCCAAGTTAAAATATGGAGACTTCATGTCAGTCTGCTGAGAAGATTCCAGTTAGCCACATAATCACCAAACAAGCACCTGGTTCTTTATAAGGCACTGCTAAGCTACAGTATTAGACAGGTTGGGTATATTATGGAAATTTTTTATTTATAAGATTTTCAACTTGGGTACACATTAAAATATTATTCTACCATAGGAGCCTTTCTTGCAAATACTATGAAGATAATACAAACTTCCTTTATATATACAGGCAAATTTAAGATATATTGATCACTGATTGATCTGAAGTTATCTTCACATGATTTAAGATGATATCGGCTGAAGCCAGACAAGCTTGTATCTATGTAATAAAGTCCAGTATGTTATTTGAAATATTTCTTTATATTAAAATTCAGAAATATCCTCATGTCTATTATGTGAGAATATAATAAGAGCATAAATGTGTGGTGTCTCATTGTCATGAAATACATTCAATTAATGAGAGGGATTTTTTTTTTCTTCTCATTAGAAAATTCCTCTCCTTTGACATTTGGCTGAACTATCTTACAGGTTTCAAAAGAGGAGAATTACTTCAATGCTTGTTACTTTTAAGACTAGTGTGTTTATGTGTGCTGACAGGGAGGATATCCTAGTGCTGATAGGGAGGCAAAATCCCCACCTGAATGTTTAACCATCCTGGATAATGCCTTCGATTGTTTTACAAAAGTATAAAAAACTAGAGAATAGACACCTGTCAAGCATCTGTCCACAGACTAAAATCTCTGGTGATTACCTTCTGTTAAGGCTGAGAGAACCAAGTTGTTCCATAACTTAAAGGTAGATAGGCAAGTATATAAGGTGTTAAATTCAGGTGCCAAGTTTGACAGTCACCTTTAGTATTATTGCTCCAGATGCCTGAGACTCTGTCAATGTAGAGAACAAAATGACTCTACCTAGCCGTCCTCCTCTCTTGACTCTCTTCCTCATTTAATTTGATCAGTACAGTGAATTAAGTGCATCTGAGACAGTGTAGTAACTAGTCAGACCTGTTTGAATTGATTAGTCAATAAAGTAAATATGACTTCTCCAAACGATATTAGTTTTGCTTTTCTCTTCTAAGAAAAAGCCTATGTAGGTATTCAAGCAGAGATTAAAAATATAGCACAGGTGAAACAATACATTTGATCTCTTTCTTCTTGAATGCTATACCTAAAGACAGGTAAAAAAAAAGTGCTTATTATGTTTCACAGTACTGAATAAATAAAAGTATAATCAAAAGTTAATCTACCCTCTTATTACTGTAGTTCTGTACTATGAGACTATGTTTTAAACCTGTGAACAAATCACTTTATGTAAATAGGTACTAGATTGAAGGAACCTCCTTTCACCCCCTGCTTTTTGTCTTTTGTTTTTTTCTTTTAGGGGTAGCAATCAGTGTAACATTGAGTTACCCTGCCTAGCTTCTTCCCCCATTCCTCAACAGGATAAGACAAGTACATTATCATGTTGGTAATTTCGGAAGCATGAGTTTGGCAAAGGAAGTTACTATCATCCATCTTCTCTCTTCTCGGCATTAGTCTTTGCAGGGAAAATATGTTCTGCTCTGTTGTGGACACTTTCTTAATCTTGTCAACTATGGTAGTACTGACACTGTGGGCCTGATAATTCTTCACTAGGCAATGCCTTTTCATTCATTGTAGAACATTTAGTAATATTTCTAGCTTAAACAAACTGGATGCCAGCATCACTCCTCTACATATCATGGTCAAACAATTTTTACAGACATTGCCAATATTCCTTGAAAGTGAACAAATGATTCCAATAGAGAAACATCACTTTGGGGTTCTCAAAGGGAAAGCTGAGTAATTCTGTAGACATAAACCAGACACTGTTGTGAAACAACAATTTGTACGAAAGGCACATTTAGCGTGATAAGCACATTTTGTTTCTTTACCTGTGGACTAAGACAACAGTAAAATATAGATTAGTGCATGGTTAGAGGATGAAATCCATTTCTCTACTCTCACTCTGTCTAGAAATTATTTTCCAAGCTGTTGAGAATAAGGAAGAATAAAATAAATTGTGACATTAAGCAGTCTTCATTCATTTACTAGCTCTGTACCTGTATTTAGTATAGAAATTTCTCCAATCTTGTGGCTTCATCACTTAATAGGCAAATGTTAGTACTTCCCTCATACATTTTTATTTTTATGAATCACATTAGATAATGCATTTCAAGTACACATCACAGTATCTGGCATCTAGGAAGCACTAAAAATTATAGTCATCATCCTAATTCACACTCAAAATGATAACAGCAGGATAAGTGTGTGTTCAAGGTGTGTGCTGCACAGAAATCAGGGGGATTACTGATACTCTGGGAGCAGCAGAGATGAGAGCACTTATCTGGGGCACTAAACAATGGGGTGTAATCGAGTTTCTCAGAGTGTTTATAAAGATGATGTAATGAAAACAGTTGCAACCCTAGTTACAGTACACAGTGCAAGTGAGTGGAGATATGTAAGTCCAATGCCTAGGAGTAAATAGTATTTACTATTCATTATTTAAAAAATCACAGGAGTCTATTAACATCATTACTTATCTAATTTGAGGGGAGTATGCTGTGGGATGTTCTGTATGTTAAATGTTGCTCTGATTGGTTAATAAATAAAACACTGATTGGCCAGTAGCCAGGCAGGAAGTATAGGTGGGACAAAGAGAGAGAAGAGAATTCTAGGAAGTGGAAGGCTGAGGCAGAGAGACGCTGCCAGCTGCCACCATGAGAAGATGTTTAGATACTGGTAAGCCACGAACCATGTGGCAACTTATAGATTAATAGAAATGGGTTGATTTAAGATATAAGAACAGTTAGCAAGAAGTCTGCCATGGCCACACAGTTTATAAGTAATGTAAGTCTCTGTGTATTTACTTGATTGGGTCTGAGCAGCTGCGGGACTGGGGGGTGAGAGAGATTTGTCCTGACTGTGGGCCAGGCAGGACTGGAGAAAACTCTAGCTACAGGAGTACATTCTTATTTGATGAAAACTATACTTTTGATTGAGTGAATATGAAAAGATTTGATATAGAGCCCTCAGGCAGTCTATTCTTGAAGGTCAGTGTCATCCAAAATAACTGTCATCTTTAGCATGTCAATGATTTTCAATAGATACGTAAATAGTATTCAGTATTTTATGTGCCCATTTACATTACCAAACTAGAGAATGCATTGTTTACTCTCCATAAATGCTCTGGTGTCTCTCATTTAGTTAAAAGAGTTGCAAATGAAAGGGTCTTGGTTAAATGTGGCCAACATATGAAAGAATAAACCTAAGTAAACACAACCACGCTTGTACAACAAGGCAGATGCCTAGGAAACAACTTCCCACAGTTGTGTCTAGCAGCAAGATTGATTCTCCTTGCACAAGAGGCATCAAAGCAGGGGCTGTTAACCAGATAACCCATTCTTGCTGTAGACAGGAAGACATCTTTACATTGTGCTAAGTGGGATCAATGGTCCCTGAGGTTCAACCTTTGTCCTCCCGGCTCAGTTGGTAAGGCATTGATATAAGCCTGGATAACAAGCAAGGAATAAGGTGGCTGTTGTCAAGAAAACAGTGCTAGTACTCTGCTTTATTCTTACCTTCTGTGCAGCATCTGGCTTTTTTCCCTCTAGTGAAAGTTCTATGGCTAGGGCAGTAGAGAGTACTTCATAGAGAAATGGAAAAAAGGAGGAAAATGCACTTTGGAAATTTCTGTGTGGATTTTATACTTTGGGGAGTTTTTCAAGAAGAGATAAAGAAATTGACATCTTATTTACAATTCAGTCTTCCTAATTATCTCCCAATTTACCTTTGGTTATTTTGACCTTCAGAACTGAGACAGAGATTGGACTGCTTCACTTTCCTCTGAGATTTATGAATAAAGGAGCTGAGCACTTATTGAAAACAGAGACAGTGACAGGATTATCCTTCCCATCCATTTTAATATTTCTTTCACAATTTTAAGAATTCAAGGTGCCATGGTTCAAACTTAAATGCACTTGTCTACTTTCCTCTTTAAAATAGAGACTGTCAATCACAAGTGTAGTAAGTGGACACCAGTCTTTCAAAATGATATTTACTTCATATTTGTTTAAACAAAATCCTTTTAAAAATGCAGCGTTTCAGCAACATAGATCTTATGTGTATATCGACTTCATTATTACCCATATGAAGTCATAATTTTGAGGGAAAATACAAAAGCTAAGTAAATCATTAGAATGTATCATGACAATATGCAATGACAGGTGAGGGACTGGAGAGAATGCTCTGCTCTTAAAAGAACTGGCTGTTCTTCAGGAAGTATCAAGTCTCTTCCCAGCACCTACGTAACATCTCATAACATCTGCAATTCTAGTTCCAGAGGATCCAGCTTCCTCTTCTTGTCTCCTTAGGTACTGCACACATATAGTGCGCCAACCAACATACACACAATTGCGACACTCACACACACAAAATAAAAAGGGAAATAATTTTAAAATATGCAATTCCTAAAAGATGAGACCCACTCGACATGAGGGAAATCATGCCTGGTACTATAAACCTAGCCTATTACCCAGGGCTAGTGACATCATGAATCTTGTAGAACATATAACTGCCACTTTACTAAAGCAGTGGAATTCCTAACTAGATTCTAAGTGTTTGTCCGTACGCCCACAGTTAAATGTGTTTCTTACTACTTGTCAAAGAAGTATTTCTTTGAAACACATGGATACTGTTACAGAAAACCACAACCAAGCAATATGCAGAACTGTAGATCCTAGTGCCAAAGGATGCATCTGCCAAAGAACTCCAGTATGTAAGGCTCAGGCAACATTGATGAAGAAGTGGCTGAAGAATTGTGAAAACTAGTGCCATAGGGAATTTGCTCTCAAACTATGACTCCTAATAAGATCAGAAGCTATACCCATAGAGTCTCAACAACATGACTGCTCCAACTTGAGCTGAACAAGGCCAATGAGAGTGGATGGGCAAAACCTCCTCAGGCCTCAACCCTACATAAAGAACTACACGTAACTAAGGAATGCTGAGAGTGGAGAAATAGTCTTCTGCTGGCAAGAGCATGTCAACCCATTATCCAATGATTAGTCCTGAAAACATCTATACAAATAACAGTATACAGACTGAAAAGATTTTATTTATGTATTTTGAAACTCACAAACACACACACACACACGTATGTAACAATTCATGCAAAAAAAAGTCATAAATTATAAAGAGAACAAGACGAGGTATATGAAAAAGTCTGTAGAGAGGAAATGAAAGGAAGAAATGATGTAATTGTATTATAATATCCAAAAATAACAATTAAGCCGGGCAGTGGTGGCGCACGCCTTTAATCCCAGCACTCGGGAGGCAGAGCCAGGCAGATCTCTGTGAGTTCGAGGCCAGCCTGGGCTACCAAGTGAGTTCCAGGAGGCGCAAAGCTACACAGAGAAACCCTGTCTTGAAAAACAAAAAAACAAAAAAACAAAAAACAAAATTAGTAAAAGATTGACTTTGGAAAGGAATAAAGTACATATTTGGACATGAATCCTCATCAAACTTCTCTGTTTATTTTTATAATAAATTTTTTCAAGAGACGTTGTTAATTTATTTTCTGTGTGTATGTGTGTGCATATGTGTGAAAGTCAGATGACAACATGCTGGAGTCAGTTGTCTCGACCACATGGATTCAGACAGAGTATTGGCCTCAAGTCAACAGGTTTGGAGGCAAATACCTCTTCCTGCTAGACTTATATCTGTTCAGAGCACTGTATATTTAAATCTATAATATGGCATCACTCAGTTACTTTCAGAAAGATGGGAGAATTAGGAGAGTTTTGATCTGGGAATAGCCCTGAATGTAATACCAAGTTTTGGATCTCACTATGTTGGCTAGACAGTTTCTGTTAGATCAGTCACCACCCAGTTCGATCCTAAACATTATTTAGCATTTAATTTAGATTTTCAACATTTTCACCTTCTCGGTCTCCTACACATTGCAGAATTTTGTACATCTTGGTCTTCATTTGATTTCTGTTGCTTTTATTGATACAAAAAGACCTGACAAATGAAAAGTTTGTCCCTTGTGGGTAGTAAAATTGTCAAGGAATCAGACTCAGCCTTGAACTGAAATGAACTTTATCCTGTAGGATAAAGATGAAAAAAAAAGAACAAATTTTTATTTATGATGCTACCATTAATAAAGTAATTCTTGCTTGCACATAGAAATCATCTTTCAAAAACCTCACATTGATTTTATCTCTTGTTTATTATCAGTTATTATCCTCATATATTCTTTTCTGATACATTTTTATGCCTGTTTTTTTAACACACCAAGCTGTATGGCTCCAACTCAGGGTCTAATTTGCAATTTTTATTGAGGAATGTGTTGTTTATTTTACACAGAAGTGCACATTACATATAAGAAATATGCTACCTACATATATTTATGCATATGATTTAAGTTGAAATGTTTATCTATTTATATATATTTGTATCCTGTATTTATTTTTTCAAACTTCTTGAAAGTTCTCACTCTGTATCCTGTACTAAAGAATGTGAGGAAATAAAAACAAGTTTTCTTTTTTTAATCATAACACTTCTAGCTATATTTGAGAAACAAGTAGATTTAAGTCAAGGGCAAGTGGGGCACAGTGCAAGTTTTTTAAATATCTGTGAAATGACTTAATAAACTTTATCTTGTAAGATAAAGAATATAAACACAATGGTAATGTATAAATGAAAAAACAATTGTTGAGATTTGAAGAGAGATGCCGGTGGAAAGCTAGCTAAGAGGGTTAGTGTGATATAAATTATATGATGAAGTACAGTCAATGTTTTGGAAACAATGGCCTTGGGTGTTGGACCTTTAAAAAAAAGTCATAAACGTAGAGACACAAGGCAGAATTTTCAAAGAAAAGTTGTAAAGTTGTCAGAAATAAACACACTATGAAAATAGTTGACCTTCCTTCAAGTTCACATATTTTGCTGTCTTGATTATGTCAGTAGCCATCTACCTTTCATTGAAGCTTTGCATTTACAGTAGGGCCCAGTGTTCTCTGCTAATTTCTAAGCGTCTGACCCTACGGTACCCCTCACATTGTTTTTACTGTTTAGACCTCTGGAGTAAAGTCTGTATCTTTGATTGCTGTGCTGTGGGTATTGTGGGAATATAATTTCTAATTTTGATATGAATTTTAAGTTGGAACATGGGCAACAAGCTGGCGGCTCAGTTGGAAAAACGCACATATTAGACAATCAAACAAGAAACATCTCCAACTAAAATCATTGCAACAGAACTTCGACCAGTGAGGGCAGAAAATGGCATCTGTTACGCTCACCTGGAAGAATTTTACTTTTTGTTCACAAGGGAGCAGATGAAAAGGAGAGTGCAAAATCCACACAGAGAACACAGGCACCGGGAGAGCAGTGTCAGTAATTAGGGGAGTTTGCTGATGTGCTACAGATGGCAGATGCCAGAACTATATCATGTAAATGAATTTGTATTTGGAGGCTGGTTGTTTCATGGTAGAAAAAAATATCACTGTTGCAATATCTGAGTATTGCTGAGCTTCTTTACACATGTATTACTAATGGTCTATGTTCTAAGATTAGAAAGAATGGACTTTATATATTTTCACATAGTATGCTATATTTTTAAAGAGTAGAACTGAATTGCCTTTGGCAAGACATTTATAGAAAAGGCTCATTTGAAGCAGTGAGTTTTCACATTTGTGATTTACTGACATATCACTTAGCAGTTGGGGGTCAACATGAATAGGACAATCAGAAAAGTTTGGTTTGCTGTTAAATAATGAATATATGTTCCTTTCTAACTGCTATGTTAGTCTTCTCTGGTTAAGAGAAATGAGAATGGTAGAGTCATCAGGATGTAAGAATGGAAAATGGAAAGGCCAGCTACTGCTTTCCATATTTTCTTATATTTCTGTTTAAGCCAAAGACATCGAGAAAGATTTGTTCTTTCTGTACATCTATGTCTAGTTGTGTTTCTGTCTCATCATTTCCATCTCATTTTAAAGCTGACAGTAGAAGAGTTTTCACTAATAATTTTACTCTAAAATTAAATTGGTACTTTTTGATTCCTGGCTGGGTCTGCATCATATCATTTGAATAACTGGGGAATAAGAAACAGTATTTCAGAGACATGGTGCTATAGAACACAGTCACCTTATGATGATTTGAACTAATCAGCAGATTCATTAAATCGAAACTGCACACTAAAATGAGAGAACAAAAGAAATAAAGCACAGTGGGTAAAGAGAAGCAAAGCAATGCATCTTTAATATTTTCAGACTACACATTACAGGAAAATCTGAACCCTTCCGAGTCAGCGGCTGCCTGCAGCACTTAGCAGACTGCTCAGACGGAGAAAGATGGAATTGTACATCTCTATCAACTCTGACCACAGTCTGACTTGAGTACTTACAACTGATATCCCTTAGCCTCTAGGGCAACATTCAAATGCATGGGCAGAAACAAAACAGAGCTCAGAAGAGAGCATTTATGATAGTATTGCAAACAGCTCATTTAAAAGGTTTTCAAAATATGGTTGTAATATTGTTCCATGACTTCATTCTGAAGACTCTTAAAAGCATTTGTCTCAAAAAATGTAAGCTCATAAACACTGTTAGTTCTTTCTGTTTCTCTCTTTTTTTCAGTTCCACACTATTAGTTTCCAGCAGGGGGAAAAATGGACAGAAAAAAGATAGGCTTCAAAACAGACCTCCACACTGTGCAAGATGTCCCACCATAGGTAACTGGCTCCAAAAAGCCAGCTCATGCACCAGGGATGGATCCTGATCCCACTTCCAGGGGCCACCTAAAACAGACCAAGCTACACAACTATCTGGCTTATGCAGAGGGCCTAGGACAATCCTATGCAGGCTCCACAGCTATTGGTCTAAAGTTCTTGAGTTCTCACTAGCTTGGGTCTGTTGTTTCTGTAGATTTCCCCATCATGATCTTGATGCCACTTGCTCATAGAATCCCTCTTCCCTCTGTTGGTGGACTCCTGGGACTCAGCTTGGTACTTGGTTGTAGATCTCTGCATCTGTTTCCACCAGTTACTGGATGAAGGCTCTATGCTTGGACCTGCCTCAACTGAATGTACCAGGCTTTTCTGACTCCCCATGGGAGGCCTTACATTTTCGGAGGAGGGATTAGGAGTGTGTTGGGGAGGGAAGGCTGGAGGGAGAGGGAGGAGTGATGAGAGGGGGATGTGTGGCTGGTATATAAAATGAATAAAAAATTTCTAAATAAAGAAAAAGGAAAAAAATAGACCTCAAATTCCTGTTTTGATGTCCAGTAAACAAAAGTCTTAAATACTAATCTGTTTGGTTTTGGAAGTTTTGTTTTTTGTTTTTTTTTGTGGATATTATTATTACTAAAGATGTCAAAAATCCCTTTGATGCTATAGAGATTAATATGTTTGTCACCAGGCTCTGCCATCTGAATTTCATGAGAAAATTTCTTGAATTGCAAACATCTCTTTAGATATAGGCATGTGTGTGCTTTGCACTTTCCTCTCTTCAGTTCTCTTGTGGACCAACATAAAAGAATGTGAAAGCTTAAAATATCTTAAACTGTCAGAGTGTTTAATAGCTGTTATCTTCTTAACACCAGCTTTACTTGCCCTTCAATTAGATGTTTCTATTTGATGCTTTATCACTGATAAGTTGCAAAAGTGAAAGAATAGTTTTCTACTTAAATGCTTTGTGAAATTCCCTGTAGGTAGCTTCTCCAAGATTATGGTAATCTCTCATAACAAGCAAGAAAGTACTTCCTCAACTGAGCATCCATGAGAAAAGTATTCCACCAATAGTCTGAAAAAATTGTACATGAGATTTTTCACTCAAATTTGAATATCCATTTATTAATGCCCTTTAATAATAATTAAAAGTATGTTTAGCCTCACAATGTATAGATGTTTTCTGCAGCAGATAATTACACAGCTCTAGGTTCATATTTGAAGATTTGGGAATAGAATTAATAAGACTAAATAAAGATATGAAATGAAAATGAATAATGGTCAATATGGAAAAAAAACAAACATTTCCTTGGTCTTAATTTGTACTCATTGAAACAAAACACTAGCATAGATACAAATAATATCATACTCCGTGACTCAGAATGAGTTTAATGTGGTCCTTATTAAATAAACTTCAACATTTGGTGACAATGAAGCTGTATATATCTAGTGTGACATTCACATGCTATTTTCCTTAAATTAAATTTTTTGTGCTACTTTTTCTTTTAATTTTTTATTAATGAGAAATTTATATAATGAATTTTTATTATATTCATTTCACACCACGAACCTCTCCAATCCACCAACCCTTCCTATTTATCTGATTTTGTGTCCTAACTTTATTTTTAACATATCAAGTACAATTTGTGTTGCATACGTGTTCTTAGGCGTGTGCCCATACATTGGAGATACCAGGAGCCACTCACTTAAAGGAAACTGATTCTCCCTCTTCTCACTGCTATCATTTGTCAATAGCTCCTCAGCTCAGGGTGTGATTACATGTCTGTATCTTATCTCCATGCAGGGATTGAACTTGCATTGATCTTGTGCATATATCTAATACCACTGTGAGTCCATATGTGCAACTGCCCTGCTGTGTCCACAAAACCCCATTTTCCTTCAGCCCACTGTTTATGGGAGTCTCAGGCTTCCCACCTCCTTTGTCAATGACCCCTGTGCCTAGGAAAGAAGTGTATGATGCAAATATCCCACTTAGGGCTAAATAATATATAATGTTTTGTTCTTTTTTGTTTGTTTGTTTGTTTTTAATTCTCATCACCTTGGCCAGTTGTAGGTCTCTGTGTTATTTGCTGTCTACTGAAATACTGAAAAAGAAGCTCCTCTGATCAGAGCTGAATGATGAACTGACAATCTATGGGTACAAGCATAGAATATTAGGGATCAGTTAAGTGCTATGTTTATTTAACAATAGCTGTAGATTTTACTGTAATAGTTGTAGGTTTTACTGTAGGGTCTGACAATTTGTCAAACTAGAGACTTTTAGCCTGAATAATGGTCAAATGCGGGTTTCATCTTACAAAGTTGTATATAAGTCCAATGATAAAGTCCTTTGTCACTCAAATTGCATTGGTGCCCCTTAGCATGTATAGTACCTTCTGGTACTATCAAAGTAGTCAGTAAAGGTTAAGCTCCCAGTTAACATCAAACTTAACCTTTCCATGTTCTATGAATCAAATAAACATGTAGGGGTTTCTTGCTGTTTGTTTTTGTTTCTAAAATAGGGTCTTACTGTCAGGCTCTGGTGGGTAATCGAGAGCAATGGCAGAGCTGTAATGTCTGGGGTCTATTGGATCATTCTGGACAATTCAAAAACGGGTAACCAGCTATGGCAGAGAGATTTTTTTTATTTGTTGCCTGTGGTATCTAGTAATGGCATTGTTTCCCCATTTTACTGGGTAACTCCTTGCGTGTGTGTGTGTGTGTGTGTGTGTGTGTGTGTGTGTGTGTGTGTGTTTGTAGCTTGTACAGTAGTGGACTTCTATCTGAGAATTTCAAAAGAGTAACAGTAGTGATGCAAAATTTGTATTTACAATTTGTTAGAGCTTTAAAACACAATTCTTGATATTCTGTTATTAACTATATTCTCTGTTTTAATGAAATACAATATATGTTGTGTAACTATTTAAGTATTTCCCCATCTACCCATAGCCTTATGGAGAAAACATTGCAGAATCAATGCAGAATTGTGGGATACAAAAATGGATAGGACAAATAATTTTCTCAGCCTATTACTTCAAAAACTTTATACACTTTGGTCCTTCACACTAGCACACTTCTCCTAACAATAAACATGGCAGAATGATTCAAAACCATTAACCTGCCAGCAAGGGCTCCATTCCATTATTTCCCTGTCTGAATTAAGAACTAAATAATGGAAGAGTTTAATAGTGTGAATGTAGGAAAAAATGGCCCAAGTTTACCACCTCATTTGATTTCATTCCAGGTCTTTTACTACTGGGTCAAAGAAAAACAATGTAAGGTAAGTCAATTAAAAGTATCTCATTTATGTTATTTTAATTTTTGTTTGAAAATGTCATTTCATTCATCAAAAGTATTTTTATATACAATATCCTGTTTCCTATATTCTGTGTTTCTTGCACTAGTATATTTTATTATTTGATGATCTAACATTAAAATTATTTTTAAAACTTGCATTATTTTCTGGCAGAATTTTCCCCTATAGTGCCTATTTTCTTCTGCTTCATATCTTATCCATAATAACCAATAACTCATTGCATTTAATAGTCAAATCTTCTAGGCCTTTTGCTATATCAGTTTCTCAGTCATTTCCCTTTTTTTTTTTTTAAGACCTTACAAACTTTTAAGAATCCTGTTTCAGTGTCTGTTCCTCAGTTGGGTTTTCTGACATGTTTCTAATGGTTGAATGGAAGTATGCATCTTTTAAAGGTGGCAGAAATAATTTCTTTCCTATCATATCAACAGGGTTTGAGTCAACATGAGAAATCAGCCTTGCTGTTAAATATGATCACAGACTGCAGCAGATTACTAGGTTTTTCTACTATCAGTATTAGAGTAGCATATACATTTGATCAGTACTAATTCAGATATATTGAAATGCATGTGTAAATAAATAATCACAAATATCTATATAACCTCTCTTTGTATGTAATAAATATTTCTATTTATCTATATAATAACAGTGTTATTTTCCATAGTACATACACTTCAATGGCAAATGACCTCTTGTAAACCAGAGAAAAATGGAAAAGTTTACAAGCCTGTGAGTTTTCAAAAACTCCTATGAAATGTTGTTAAGTCAGTAATACTGCAGAAGCAGCAGAATCAATGCCAAAGAAAGAGTACTATAAAAACATTGATGGAGGAGTGCAGAAGGAGGAATGATTCTCTGTACTAAGGTGTCCTTTATCAAAGAGATATAAAAGAAACTATCTTAGGAATTATATAGCTTATAATAGTGAATGCTAACATACAAATAAATGAAATATATCAATTACTGGGAATTGACCAGTGAAGAATGTTTCTCTAAAACAGATTTATAACTTGAATATATTCACAAGAAAATATAATACCTGCTTTGTGAAGTGGGATCCTAATTAGTCTTAATAATAATAACCCAGAGTCAGATATTGGGGTAAAAGCTGAAAGATCAGAGAAGCATGAAGCAGCCACAATCACATCTTCCCTCTCTGACTCCTCAGACCGAAAAGGGCTGAGATCCTGTCTTTGTCCCGCCTTATCACTTTCTCCACCCAGCCATATCACTTCCTGTCTCCTGTCTGTGCAGACCTCTATGGTGAACTAGTGGCTAGCTCCACCCTCTGATCTTCAGGCAAGTTTTATTTCTCAGAACACAAACAAAATATCACAATAGTTTTGTCTTATAGTTCAGCTAGAACTTTCTAATTGGAACATTATAATTAATTACTGGTAGAATGCTTTGACTGTAAATATTTTGTAATATTGCTCATAAAATTATAGGCTGCCAAGTTGAAGGCATCATCTTGCCAACACCTAGGCAAAACTAGTTAGGCCCTCATACAAACAACCAAAGATAATGAATATGCATTTGAAATGTATGCATTGATGATGTACAGGACTTGTAAGTAACCATGAACCTGAGTAAATTGGAAAGGTGTTAAAAGACTAGAAGTTTGGTTCAATCAGTGGGTTATGCAGTGTTTCCTTGGATGCAGGTTTCATAGTTTTGTGCCTGCTCTTGGTATTCTTTTCTTGATGTGGGGTTACCATGTCCAACCTCGGCATTTTTGTTTTATTTTATTATATTTTATTCTGTCAATATGTTTGTTATCTCTTAGAAGTCTACTCTTTTCTAATGAGAGACAGAGAGGGGTGTATTGGGAGAGGTGGTGGGGTGGGGAGGAACTGGGAGAAGTAGAGGGATGGGAAACTGTAATGAAGATATATTACATGAGAAAAGAATCTAATTTTAATAAAAAAATTAAGTCTTTATTATAGTCATGGAAGACAGTTTAACACAGTTTCTTGCACTCAGTTTGTGAAACAATTCCTTATGTATGATTCTAGGGTTGAATTGGAATAACCAATTAGTATCATTAATTTAATATTCTCTAAAGAGTTGTAGAGCATAAACATGTATCAGTGCTAATTTAGGACAAATAATAGTTCGGTAAATAATACAACACTATGTTCACTTAATTCCCTGATCATTTGGAAGGGACCAGTGAAGTACTACACATTTTACATCATTGTCAGTATATTACTTAGTCTTAATATTAACACAGTGAATTCTCAAGATGCTTTATGATCATTAATTAGTCATACTGTGTCACACTGTATGAAGAAATGTGAAGATTATCAGAAATTAAGTTACAAATAATGTATCCTGGAGGAATTACTTCTTATAAGTAAATATGTACTTCAAATTATAGTTTATTAATTTGTGGAACTTTGAGCCTCTTGCACACAAGTTCATTTGAGTAATGAAGAAGTACACCTATACTATAGATGTTCTATTCCTGCCTTTTGGCTTCTGGCTGCTCTCGGTTTTGAAAGTCTTAGATACCAATATGATTAGATTTTCTATTCCCCTTGAAGTCATGGATGAAAGTTTAAAGAAAGAAAAGCTTTCAGCCTATCATATATCATGTTTTTCTTTCTCTAGGCCACAATGTCTTTATAAATTTATTAATGTTTTTATTTATCCTGAAGATTGCTTAGGGAATCTCTGAGAGCCTTGGTTTCACAACACCCCCAAGTAGCTTTGCTACATTTTCTAATGAAACCTCTGCCTCAAAAAAATCAAGAAACATGTTCTCTTTCTAATATATGTCAGCTATTTGCCAGAAAATACTCCTGAAGTATAATAGTGTTCCTTCCTCATTCTTCCATAACCATGAGGTTACAAGAAGGAAATAACAGAGTTTCCAAGTAGATTTAGGGAACAGCAATTTTCATAGCCATTAAATAACTTACCAATAACTCGATAAATCATTTTGTCATCTTAACTGTGACAAGATGACTTACAATACTATAACAATTTCTTCTACTAATCAAAGATATTTCCTTTAAGAAAGAAGGAGGCAAGGTATTCATATGAAAACAGTGTAGATCTATATTTTCATATTTAAGTTCATAATAAAGAATTGAAATGTATTTTAATGTGATGAGAAAAATTCTAGAGATGGGCATAACTTATTAAGAAAAAAGAAGGATTTGAGAAGGGTAGAAGAAAAAATGACCTTACTTATAAATGAAGAAGCTGCATACCAGTTTGGGTTTGTCATATTATCTAATTCATATGTGCTTCAGTGACTTAGACCAAATGAATTACAGGAAGAGGAGTATGTGTTTCATTTATTCTTTAATGATTATAGCTTAGATGAGAAACTTGTGCCATCTATAAATATTGTAGATACACAGAGGGCAGTTTATGTACAAAGAAATGCCAATACACTTATCTACTTA
The DNA here is from genome assembly GCA_902168405.1 of Peromyscus aztecus. Lineage (NCBI taxonomy): Eukaryota > Metazoa > Chordata > Mammalia > Rodentia > Cricetidae > Peromyscus > Peromyscus aztecus. The sequence continues at coordinate 29,805 of CABHPQ010162992.1, read as the reverse complement.
TATGTATAGCCAGTGAAGTACTACACATTTTACATCATTGTCAGTATATTACTTAGTCTTAATATTAACACTGTGAATTCTCAAGATGCTTTATGATCATTATATATAATAAAATATAATATAAAGAAAGATGCCTCTGCATGCATAGAATTATAGCCTGAACATATGAAACTACTGGTCAATGGCTATTTTGAACCAAATAAAAGACAAACTCATTACTTGATTAAATAGAAATACTATAGAAAGTAGAGTATAACAGGAATACCTGGTGTCATAGAATTGCTATTCATCTTAGGAAGCTGGTTACTGGTTTTCACTGGATGCTAAAGAGGAATAATAGCACTAAATGGCCATGAATCTAGCATAGAGACTCATGAGGGAGCATATAGATAATTAAGTCCTTTATATATTTGTTTATCTCTCATTTTTATTTGTATGTACGTACACTCATTTACTAAAAAAAAATATTTTCTGGTTTAATATCTGTTAGGTTAATCTTCTTGGTTTTAAGAAAAATAGGTAACATTATCTTAGTGTTTAGAGCTTAGTTTTCCTTCCTTTACCTAGAAGAAGAGAAGCACTCTTTTAATAAGATGTATTGCCCAGGACCTCAATGTTATTCTAAAGAGAAAGATTTCTTACTGAAACTTATGTCCCCTGGTTTGGTATTAGTTATAGAGAGATAACTACCCTAATATGTCAATACAAGATAAATTGAAGAATGAAATCTTTACTGCTAATTTTGAAGTCTGCATTTTCAGACAATTGTAACATTATGTAAGTTTTCTTGCTTTCAATGTGATTACAATAACTTTTATCAGGATATACAAGAAGGAACTAGAAAAATACTATTAGTTTTTGTCAGTTATGAGAAATACTTCCTTTCAAAACTTTCTGACGATTTTTATATGAAAATTGTAGGATTTCCATAAAGAAAAAACAATTTTGCCTTTTTTGAATGTTAAATAATACTAAGCTTCAAGTGCCTGCCAGCCGGGGAGGAAGCTGAGGGTGGGAGCCACCCAGGCCTTTGGAATTTGCCCCACGTTGGGTGCCAGTTAATGGTGAAATTATTAAGGCCACTCCATGTAGTTAAAAGGGAGGTTTATTTAGTGGCGTAACTTACAAATGAAGGGATAGGTAGGTTGCAGGGTCTGGGAAAGGCGTAGCACAGTCCGGCAGTGTTCTCTGGAGAACTCTGCTCAGTCTACCTCCAGTGTCCAGGGTCCAGGATCCAAGAGAGGTGGCGCATCTGGATCTTGGATCTTCAGGGTCCTCTCTTGGCCCCACCTTGTAGGCGTGACAGTTACTGAAACCTCAATGGGGGTTGGAACTTCCAGATCAAAGCTGGAATGGCTACACACTACTACAGTTGGATTTTGCTTTGTACTCTATAGCAGTCCATTTGTCCTTGACTACTAGGCTTAGCTAGGCACAGCATTCATTGTCTGGGATATTTGGAGAGCTAGCAGGAAACACGTTCATTCTGTCAAAGACAATGAAACATAACTGACATTATGCAGACGATTTGGTATGTCTACCCAGTTAACACACTTACTACTTTGCTAAAACAGTAGTTTTGTAGAGATGAAGTTTTTGCCCCACCACTGGTAAACATGATACAGCTTAAACAGGACTTTAATTTTCCAATGTAAACGGACAACAATAACAACCAGAGAATGTATATTTGAATTAATAATCATTGTGTAATAAAATCATGCTGAATACATTTAGGATTCCAGGATTTACCACAAATGATGTATTAATAATTTTATTGTGATAGTCTAAAAAATTAGATATGCTATCATTCTATGAATTCAGAAACTCTTTCATTTCCTCTATTTACATAGATTTAAATCATGTCATATTATATTGTTTTTAATAAGAAACAATTTTTATCATAATAACTAGATCATTCTGTTTTTAGCCATATATTTAACACATTTTTATATAGCTAAACCTATTTTTACACCTACAGTGGTTTCAATGGATATAAGCTAAATATATGAAGTTTCTCTGGTTGTGTGTTTTAATGATACCTAAAGTATGTAAATTCTTTCCCTCCTAATAGACAGAGTAACAATAACACTAGACTTCTCAAGTGCTGGTAAGTCTTGAATTTGTTAATATTAATTTCTTTTCATTTCTGCTGTGACTACTAAATAATTTGATTTTATCTTTATCTAGCTCTTTTCACACCCTCTTTTTAAACATTTAAAAAAATAATTAGACAATGGTCTCAGGCCACTTTTAATTTAATAAAATCCCCTCACGTGGAGCTATCATTACACCACTTGCATAGAGTGCCAATAATTTCATTTTTCATGCACTGCTCCTCCAATCTTTGTCAAGAGTGCTGAGAAAACTAAAATGACGTTCCAGTTAACTTTGTCACCTATGAAGATCAACTCAGCTTTGTGTTAACTAAAATTCCTCTTGGATGAAGTGTGGCATGAAGGACCACTAAAAGGAGTGTACAACTATGATAATAAATAAGTCATCTCATCCCATGAGACATTTGTTGTTGTGTAAATCTAAAATGAGAATGATCTTTCCTGGGAAGACTTGTAGAGACAATAAGGTTTGTGATGTCAGTTAAAACTTGAGAATCAGCAAATGATATGTGAATAAAAGTTGTAGTTTAGAACAACAGGGCAAGATAAGGGACTAAAGTGAGGTTCTTGACAAGAATAAGAATGTTCTCTATCTTTTTAAGATACATACTGTTTTAGATGTTATAGATGCTGTCTAGACTCAATGACTTATGTGGCCTCAAGTGTCTTGATTAGGGTAACTAATAGATAGGATACATCCCGAATTCCTGATTACAGCCACTAACAGATACAGTGCACCCCAAATTCCTCGTTCCTTCTGCGAGTGGAGAAAGTTTGTTCTTCCTATCTTTCTAGATAAAATTTAGCTTGGCCAGCTGCCCTTTCCCCACTCTCCCATGGTAATTACTATAGGAGATTTCAAATGTAATTATCCTGATTGCATTGAGCTGGTAATTTGTAGTGTAAGCAGGATGATTCTGAGGACAGACTGGAATACGATGATGGCTTGCAGTAATGAAGAAAGCCAAATGATTTACTATGAATCACAGATTTCATGAACAAAAATCCAATGAATCCTATCGGGTATGAAACTCATATTAAAAGGGAAAAAGAAATTCTGGCAAGGTTTTTGCAGTTAAAAGAAACATATTTACTAAAATTATTTAAAGCGACAAAGAATGTATTTGAATCATGACTGTGCACTTAAGTGAAACAATTGCATAATTAGGTAATGAGCAGAAAGCAACCATAATAGAGAAGGCCACTTTGAAAATAAACAAACAACAACAATAAAACACTATTTGTTGTAGATTTAATATATAAAAAGGGCTGAACAGAATTATTAATGGAAGAATGTTCTACTGTAAGGTACCAAATGTGTTGCACGAGCTCCTCCTGCCCTTTGTTACAAGTTTCGTCTTTTATTGTGTATGAACGTTCTATTTGCTATGTGTTCCCTGTCTTCCCATAACTTTTGCTTTTCTATTCCTTAGCATGTTGTGCATGTTTATGAACTTGGCCTTTCTTTATTTCTCATAAACTACTTAAGACTTCCTCCCATGAGGCTTTCTAGCTTCATCCTCTATTGGAAATTGTGGTATTATCCACATATTTTCCAATTTAAATCCTGACTAACAACATATAATTACCAATACAGCTTTTTTTTTTTTGCTTAATCTACTTATCAATAAAGCTCAGTGTTCATTTATGATACAGTTTTCCACTGTTTAGGATACAGAATGAAGTGATTGTAACTAGGGGTGTTTAAGGTGTTGTTCTAACATTAAAAGTGTAAAAAAAAAACACACACACAAAACAGAAATGCCTTTTATCATATTAAAATAACTTTTGAATAACTGTAAAGGTTACCAGTTAAATAGTAGGGTGAAAGCTCCACAGTTTAGAGTATAGAGTGATCTTCTAGAGATCAGAGGATCTGTTCATAGACAGATGAACATGGTGACTCACAATTATCTATAATAATAGGTCCACATGATCTGATGCCCCCTTCTGGCCCTCATGGGCACCAGACAAACATGTGATGCATAGACATGCAGGTAAAACCTTCATACACATGAAATAAATATTGTATAAAGTGTTTTGTAAATGGAGTACAAACACATTATGTAAATTATGTACTGGAAATACTAGTATGTAAAATATAATACAAAAAAACTTTTTAAACCAAAAATTGTTTGAGTAGTTAAGTAATTAAATGTCAGTTGACTGAAAAAAAAAATTTTTTTTTTTTTTTTTTGGTTTTTCGAGACAGGGTTTCTCTGTTTAGCTTTGCGCCTTTCCTGGAACTTACTTGGTAGCCCAGGCTGGCCTCGAACTCACAGAGATCCGCCTGCCTCTGCCTCCCGAGTACTGGGATTAAAGGTGTGCGCCACCACCGCCCGGCTGAAATATATTTTTTAAAAAGGATTGTTATGTCCTAAGGCTGAGAGACTAAAGATTGCTTTGCATATGTGTAAAATATAATTTTTGAGGTAAAGGATAAGGAAAAAGTATGAAGACCACCAGTAATAATTCAAATATTAACTAAGGTAAGGAAAATTACTAAGAATTTTATCAAATAGATTATCTAAAACCATAAAAGCATTTTAAGTAGGTAAATAATACAATGACACGTTCATTTTAAGAACAGCATTCTGGCAACAGATGAGAAAAGTTTGCATATGGGCTAAATGAGTCATAAAATAGACTTGATTTATGACAGCACTGTCTATCAACTGATAACAGAAAGATGGTAGTGATGGGTGAAATGAAAGTGTAAGGATAAATGTGAAAGGTTCTCATGAAGAATCAATGGACCACAGCAATCAGATCCTGGTTTGAAACTAATAATAAATTATTAAAGTGTGATATTTATTATTAATTATCACATGTATCACTTTCAGCATGGCTGTTGAAATTTATCAGTGATATCTAAACAGGAGAATCAATTTATAATATTGATGGATTGGCCTTAAGAAGAAAAAGAGTATTTTATTGTCTGGGGTAGGACTTTCTAGAATCAGGGATGGAATAGTTACTATATTCTCTACTTATAATAAAACTAAAGTATTTACATAATTGAGTTAAAAACTCAAAAAGTTATATAATCAGTCATAAATTCATTTAACTCTTTAGATGAACAAAGAGAACATGCAATTAGCCTATTCATTTATAAAATACTCTTCTCTTGGAAGACAATTTTAGTGAATGTATTATAGATAAAAATATGTAAAAAATAAACAGGAAAATAGAAACAAGAAGAAGTAATGGCTTATTTGTTAATTGGCTGGGAAAGTTAAAGGACTCCCAAGACATGGGGGAAGTAATCAGGTTGTTTTGCCTGATAAAATAAAAGGAGTAGGCCTATGGGGCCCATACTTATGAGCATATTGATGAGTTTTAAGGAGATAGAGAGGTAGGACCTTTGTCTGAAGATGGAGAAATCCTCTTCTATCTAGTGACACTTATGAAGAGGTAGACACAGAATAAGGGCACCCCAGCAGGAACACTGAACTTCATCTCTCCCTTGTCTTCCTTGTATGCCAATTACAATGATCTTGGGAAGAAATGTTCATTTCTTTGTTCCCCCAGGGATCACAAGAACCTAGTATTTTAAGCAAACTCTCTCTCTCTTATTGCACACTTAATGTTTCTTGCATATTTTATGGGAAATGTGTGGAAGATGCTATCTTTTTTACTTCTTCTAAAATTAATATATTTATATAATGATGCTCTAAAAATTCAGTAATCTGCCTCTTTAGCAACACAGCAATGATTTTTTTGTTTTAAAATGGTGTGAAAAACAACCTCCCCATTATTATGAGTGTTCCTACTTACAAAAAATAAAGTGATTTGCATGAGGTAGGTAGTATAACCTGCTGCAGAATCAGATTTCAGTATCTGTCTCCTATTAAAACTGAGTTCAGCTGCTGTGTGGAATAAAATACGTGCAAATCCTGCCAAAGCCTGCCAGTATTTCATAGACCTGCCTGCCTGGGCATGGAAGACATCCCTGTCACATATTTGCTATGTCATGAGCCCATACTTATTTTAACACCTGGGAGCTACCCTTGGGGGCATGGCTGTTTAGAAATCATCATTCTGGGGTTAAGCACCCTGCATTAGAAAGAATTTACTTGATTTGTTTAATATAGGTTTTCAAAATTTACTATTTATAAGGCCAGAAATAATCTTGTAGAAATATGATATAGCATTGTTTTTTATTTTAAAATACAAGTTTAATTGAATTTCAGAAGTCTTTAATTTCTATATTAAGCCATTTAAAAATAAAGCCTCAAAGACCAAAACATCTTGATTGATGAACAGTCTTAATTTATCTTTTGTGGGTTTTCCCTGGCATGGCAGACATATCTGCCTTGATATAAACTTATGGAAATATTGCTCATAATGCAGTAGAACCTACTATAAGAATGTCTCAACAACACTATTGTGTCTCAAGGAGATGAAGGTGCATTTATAAAACATTTATATTTGGATATTAGACATTTGATTTCATTTCTTGCACAAACTTTATTAGTATTTTTTTGTGTAAACATAGAGAAAATGGTTGCAAATTTTGTAATCTAGTATTAACTGTGTGCCAGAAAGAAACCAAAAAAAAAAAAAGAAGTAGGGATGTTAGAGCATAACATGCATTGTGAGTGACAAGAGAGCTCAAAAACTTCAACAATGTCTAGTATCCCTAGATTTTTTTTCATGCTGTTGGGCTATTACTTCAAATATGTTTGGATGTGTGTATGAAATTTTTTATTGATTGGTGTTTTATTATGTTAGAATTCCTAGAGTAATCTTTGTCTAGTAACTAGCCTCAAACTGTACAATGATTATCTTCTATGACTGTTTGCAGAAAGATGAAACCACTGCTAATAAATTGTTTGATTAATTAGATTAAGGGGCTGAAAACAAGGTAATGCTGCTAACATTTGATAGAGTTTAGACTTCAATTGTCTCCCTGCAATACACACAAACACTAACAGTACCTTTTGATACACATGCAGTACCAATGAATTCTATGGGTAATATTTCTGTTTCTCTTAGCCAAATTTGCTTGAGAGTATTGTTCTCAAGCCAATATCAAAATTCAATTTCTTTAAAAATAGATGAAATTTTTGAGCGAAAATACTTTGATGTATCCTTCTAATTACTATATAGAAGTTGACATTAATTTGAAAATAGCTTAGATTTCAGTTTATTTTTCTTAATTGATTCAATTTATAGAGTACTGATATATGGTGTACAATTAGAAAAAATTAAAAATTAGACTTAAGAAATTCAGGAATTTTAGTGACAAAATGGAGCTAGAAATTAAATTATTGCCAAAGAAAATACTGTAAACCCTTTACTTTTTCATCAGTATTTCAGAATTTTGTTACTAAAAGCTATGTTCATCACTGCTTTGTTCATAATAGCCATAAACTGGAAGCAAAGTAGATGTCCTTTAACCAAAGAATAGATAAAGCAACTGTGATACATATACACAATGGAGTATTACTCAGCTGTTAAAATATGACATCATGTAATTTGCAGGCAAATGGATGAAACCAGAAAAAGCCAATATGACATCATGCAATTTGCAGGCAAATGGAGGAAACCAGAAAAAGCCACCTTAAGTGAGGTAACCCAGACCTAGTAATACAAAAATGGAATGTACTCATTTATAAGTGGGTATTAGCTCATAAGTAAAAGATAATCATGCTACAGTCCACAAACCCAGAGAGGCTAAGTAACAAGGAGGACACAAGGAAGGACTCATGGATCTCCCAGGAAAGGGGAAGCAGAATAGAATTTGTGAGTGGACTGGGGACTAGTGGAGATGGGAACAGTAGGGATCAGGCAGGAGGGTTGGGGGGAAGGGAGAGTATGGGGAGAATCAATTGGAATTTGGTATCCTTTGGAAGTGATGTGGAAACCTACTGCAGTGGAAATTTCCTGCATTCTGCTAGCAAGGATTCCTAGTGATGGGGTATATGGAACCTGAACTGGCCATCTTCTGTAACCAGGCAAGACTACCATTGGCGAGACTGGGACAGCAGGCCAGCCATAAAAGCATCAAATTACAATTTGTCCTGACCCCAAAATATGCTGGAGTAATGGTGGCATGTAACTTGTCCAAGTCCGGTGGTGGTGGTGGTGCAGGTCTTTGAGCCCAGTACTCAGGAGGCAGAGCCAGGCATATCTCTGTGAGTTCAAGGCTAGCTTGGTCTACAGAGCAAGGACAGGCATCCAACTACACAGCAAAACCCTGTCTCAAAAAAAAAAAAAAAAAACCAAAACTTGTCCAGTGGCCAATCTATGTCTGGTCTAACATGAGGTCAGGACCACAAGAGGAAGCTCAGGCCTGATACTGCCTGGATGTCCAGGAACCCGAGTATAGATTGCCCGGAGACCTAGGGTAGAAACAAATACGACAGGCCAAAGCAGGGAGAGGAGTCAATGAAATGATCCCTAATGATCTACTATACTTATAGATTGGTGCCTCGCTCAACTGTCGTCATAGAAGAGTCATCCAGTAACTGATAGGAACAGATGCAGAGACACGCAATCAAATACTAGGCAGAGCTTGGAGAACCCAGCAGAAGAAGATTAGGAAGAATTGTAGGAGCCAGAGTAATGGAGAACACCAAGAGACATGGCACATAGAATTAGCTAATTCTATAGGGACTCACAGGGACTGAAGTGACAATCACAGAGTCCCCATAGGTTTCCTACATCCCCTACATATATGTAATGGTCATGTAGCTTGATGTTCTTATGGGCCTCCTAGAAGTGGGAGTGAGGTTGTTTCTGACTCTTTTGCATACTCTTTGGACCCTTCTTCTCCTATAGGGTTTCCTTGTCTACTCTTGATATGAAGGTTTGTGCCTAGTCACATTTTAACTTACTAAGCTGCACTTGGTTGCTATTCCTGGGAAGCCCACGAATTTCTGAAGGAAAATGGAGAAAGTGTGGATCTGGAAGAATAGTAGGGAGGGCTGGGAGGAGTGGAGAGAGGGAAACCTGTAATTGGGTTATATTTTATGAGAGAAGAATAAAAGAAAAAAAAGGGAAACTTCAAGCCGAGGCTTTACAGATAGAGTGAGTGGAAGATCCCAGGAAGGAAAATTCACTGGGATCTTAACTTGAGATCGTCCCTTTGATTTGAAAAATAAGTAAAAATAATTGAAATTTTTAAATTTCAAAACCTGAATCTGTATGATTTGGCAATTACTATAGTTTTGGTTGTGTTGCTATTAAGAATTCTTCCTGAAAACAGTGTCATAAAATGAAATATGAAAAGATCAATTTTTAAGCACTTGAGTTGGTAATGAATTTGAAGTACTTTATACTGTTGTTAATCTTTCAAAAAAATGTTTCTTTTAAATACAGGTAATGTTTAGAAAAAAATCATTTGCTAAAATAATTTTGCCAGTCTCTCAGACTAAGTAACACACAATGTTACTATATATTTTCAAACTCACATTTCTCCTACTTCATTTGAGTCTCGAAATACATGCAGTTATACCACTGAGTAGGTCCTCCAGGAAAGAATTGTCATAGGAGAGGTCATAATAAAGTATTCATTGTGTCCATTTCTGTTCTTATGCTGCAATTATTTCTCTTATAATATTTTAACTTGAGAAACAAAAAAGTAAAATATGTGTATTTTTCTACATATTGTCTTTTAGTCCTAAAGTCTCTCCTCTGTGTTTTGTGTTAGACTTTTAATGGTAATAGTTTGTACGTACACAAAATTTTCCTAGCAGATAAATATCCTGTGAAGTATTGAATAACTCGTTAATTATTGAAGAAATTGTAGGTCTAGTTAGAGGATCAAAAAAGTCATTAATCATTAATGCTTCTTGCTTAAATGCATTAGAATAAACATTTACTTCTCACAACAGAAACACAGAAATATAGATTTTCTCTGTTTAAAAGCTGCTTTCTTATTCTATACACTTAAAAGTCAGTTAATGTTTAGTACTCAAAGCTGTTTTCTGTCAGAGGAACATGGATGGCCTCATCTTTTCCTCTAAATGAACTAATTTGTGGACGTTTATAGTACTATCTAACTTTTATTATTTTATTATTTTCAACCTAAATTTTGTCTGAGGATGTCTGAGTGTGTACGTGTGTGTGTGTGTGTGTGTGTGTGTGTGTGTGTGTGTGTGTGTGAGAGAGAGAGAGAGAGAGAGTGCATGTGTGTGTGTGTGTGTGTGTGTGTGTGTGTGTGTGTGTGCTTACACATGTGTTTGTGCATGTGTGTATGCATGGAGATCTGAAGTCAACATTGAGTGTCTTCCTCTATCATTCTCCACCTTATTGTTTGAAACCAGCTCTCTCACTGAGTTGAGCACTCATCAATTCAACAAGACTAATTATCCCACAAATCCCAGTGATCTCCCCTCTCTGCATCAGGACTAAAGACTCAGATCATCACAACTGGACTTCTGTTTGGGAACTGGGGATACAAACTCACTTCCTCTTGCTGCGTAGCAAGCACTTGAAGGACAGAACTCTTTCTCCATAATCCATAATTTATCTTGATAAAAATCGTGTGTGTGTGTGTGTGTGTGTGTGTGTGTGTGTGTGTGTGTGTCCACACACTTACTTATGTAAAAATTCAGGACCCTAAATAAAAACTATGAAAACAAAACCTAAGGAAAGTGAGAACTGAGGCAAGTGCATGTTATTTGAAAACAAAAGCACATTGTCATGCCTTATGTAATTGTGTCCTTTTGTGGAAAAGAAAAATGAGACCCAGTGGCAACGTGGCCATTTTAAATGTATACAATAATTAAAATGAGAGCTAATAGAAGAAATGAAATCCCGTACCCACTGGGAATGTTGCATTAAAGCATTATGTTCTTATATAAAGTGTATAATACAACTTTAAACTCAACTTTAATTGCATAATTATCAAAGATTGTTTTGTTTAATGGGCATTTGCGGTATAGTCATGAGCATAGCTATTTTCCAAAAATTAGTTTGCTTGTAAAATACAGCTTTAAGGTAAATTGTTTTATTGTTTTCTAAAAGAATGTTGTATACATGAGAGAGATTGATACAGATAAGAGCTATGGATGCAGATTTCCATGAGTCAAGCCAGGCACAGGGAAAGGACAGACCTATTGTGATGATCTTGTAATATCTCACAGAATTCATTTTGTTGACTTTATTCTTATTATTGATCAGAAGAACACAACAAAGAATATTTAAAATTATTTCCTAGTAAAAGTTAAAATGTTTTCTTTCAGGGTTAAATAGTAGATATGATTAATTCTTTGTGACTGATAGATTTTGATTAACCTGATTTCCTAGAAAAATTAGGAAACTGTGATTCCAGAATAATGTAATAAGCAATAGTGATGGCTTTCTTGACTCTCTTCTTGGCTGTTTTTTGACTGAGGCACTCTGCTGATGAGTCTTTCACTGACATTTGTTCCCATTAAGAATCCCACTGCGTTCCTTCCTTCTCCATCAAGTGCCAAGGACTTCTAAGTACATTCCTCAGTGACTACAGAAGACCCACTGTACAAATCAATGAAGAAGAGTCAAAACAAAAGCATGTATTCAGGACTACTGACATTACCATAGTTTTGTTAGATGAATTAATTATGACATAATGACACAGAAATAAATGATATGTTAAAGGTGTATATATATATAAACATTATATAAACATGTATGTCAAAAAGTATATTAAGAAAGAAAAAGTAATTGGACAACATCATACTTAGGCTTTAGGATGAATTATTTGAAGTATCTTTTCCAAAGGAAATCTAATTACTAGTGTATGATTTGTAAAAAGAGCTATGGAGAAACTAAGGTAAAGTATATGTGGATTTTCGGAGGATATGATTTACTTTAACTGTTATTCATACCTAGTCTATAAAATTTCTGTATTGCCTTAGATGTTACCAGTTTGCAAGAGATTGAGCAAGGGTAAAGGAAAAAAAACATATATTTTAACCTTGACGTTTTTATCAAGCACCAACAGAGATAAAACAAAACAAAATTATTTAATTAATCAGAGATTATCTTGCCCTATTTTCAAGCTTTTTATCAACTCCATAAACCCAGCTGCCATTAAGCCTGATGATGGTGAATAGGATAAAAATTTTTGTCTCTGTCATTTCTGCTGTCCAAGTCATTGTCATTATTTTTTCTCATTTAATATGCATATGTGACCAAATCCTAATACAGTCAGCATAATAGTAACCTGTGAGCAGTAAGTTAAAAACATTTTAATTAGTTATAGTTTATATAAGCTTGGAAATAAAAAGTAATTTCCCATATATCAGTATATCACAGGAACTTTTCATTATGTGAATAGTTCAGTGAAATTTTCAGTTATTTGACAGTCCATTAAAGTAAGTACATTTCAAGCTTTATCTGGATGCTTTATTGTAATATGAAAGGGCATAGTTGCTGAATTCTAATAGGATGTTTGGAATTTGAGAATAACCAACTGCGGTGATGATGAATAACAAAAGATAACATCCACTGGATAAGGAGATCCTCTGAGTTTCTCTAAGCATACTCAGTATGCAATAGTTCAACTTACAGCGCTTTCGTCTGCCAGCTCTGCTGGACACTGGGACTGGATAATTGGCACGGCTGGTTACCTTTAGAGCCATTACCTGTCAATTCCTAGGTCTCAAGGTAGCAGCAATACTGTTCATTCCACACAGCTGTTATCAAACTTAGTAAGTGAAATCTAGAGGTTTAGAGAGTTTCTCTAAATTAAAACAAACATGCACAAGTTCCAGGTCAGAGGAAATTAGATGCACTGACATTCCTTCATTTATTCTGAAGGGCAGAGGAAGACAAGATTTGCTTACATAGCAAATCTCTTTAGAAACTTTCTCCTTAAGTGCCCCAGACAGTTAAGGGTGCACTTATCAACAGCAAAGACGTAATGTTACTCAAACTTTTAAAGCATCTCTATCTGGGCTTCCTCTATGAAGGTAATGGAAAGAGGCTTTATTTTACAATCAATATTCTTGTTAAAAGACATTATGGCTTCATGGAACTCAGCTTAAAAGAAACTCTCAGAAAAGTAACTGAACAAGAGTACATACTCAACTCTTTCTCTTCTCTTAATATGATACCGAAACATCAAAGTTGCAGCCCTCCAGCAGTAGCAAGAGTCAACTACATCCATCGGACGACAGAACATTCTTCCTACATTATTAGCTTTCATACTGGAGAAACAAGTCAGCTTCTGAAGAAAACCATAGACCTTATAAAGCAAGAAAACAAAATAATGATTTAAACTGGATAAGTATCACTTTTAAGTATTAAGGACCTGAAAAGCATGTGTTTGTGGCTCTTCTCACTTAGAATCATTAATTGTATAGTGAAATCTGACATTGACATTTTTGCAAAAATAGCTTCTGGTTGGAGTCTCAAAATCACAAAAACACTCAACTCTCCACACATTGGACTACTTTACAATTAGGACATAGAAATGTGTGACACATGTGAAATCATAGGATGTGCATGATGGTAGGATTTTGTTTCTCTAGATATGAATAGGGAAGTGATCTATATTGTTCTGAGGCCCTACATTTTTCTCAGCCCTTAAGAATTTAATAATCTTATAAATCTGTTTTGTAACATCACACTTTCTTCAATATTAGCCTTTTTCATGGTGAATGAAATAATTTGATTGGAAGCACTTAATGAGATATTGTGTTTTCTTCTACTCAAGTTCTGTTCTCTTTTTATATGGTTCCTATGGATTTTGATTGGCAGATCATTATTTTTAGGGATATAAAGCTTTTATAGGAATATTGTTCTTAAGAATTTCTAAATGCCATGGTCCCAAGACAAACACCACAAAGCAGCTGTCCTTTAATACGATTTTATGTTTCCTTATAGTTCATGACAAATCTCTGAGGAATACAGAAAAACAATAAAGGGTTGCCATCTTACATCTTATTTCTTTGTTGCAATCCAACTCTTGTTCCATAATGTAAACACTGAATATTGACATTGTCTATTTCAATGTCTAGTAAACTTTGGTTGACAAGTAAGGTGACATTCCCAGGATGATGGGAGTAGAGGTTACACAAAAGAATTAAATATACTGACTGTAAGCTTCTACCTTGGAACACTGAACCAAAATTTCCTAAGACTGGAAAATTTCATGCCTTGTTGTATAATAGAAATGTGGATTCTTAGAAACATAAATAAATATATTTCAAGAGAGAACGTTAGCAATTTAAATTAGTGGGAAGTTTTATAGTTTTATCAATCTAGCTTTCTTGTACAAATGATGTGATGAAAGAAATATCAGTCTTTAAAAAGCATTGCTTCATTTCTAATACAATTTGGTTCCTAACTGCATAGTGGAAGGTGATTCACAAAGTCTCTGCAGCTCATGCCATCTTTTATAACCTCAGAAATGAACCTTGCATTCTTCACAGATACAATGAGAAGACTGCATAATATGTAGGAAGGATAACATTTTCAAATTGTAGGACACAGCAGATATAATTATAATGCTAGATGTCATGAAACCCAGAGCTGGTAATTATGACACAATGCTGTGTGTTTGTAGTTTTATAATTATTTTTACAGTCTGAGAGGAAAACATTTTTTTCTTTCTCCACAGTCACCAGTGTGTGACCATATTAGCATAAATAGTTTGTATGTAATTTGACAGAGTTATTCCTTCTAAATTAGCCTGGGAATGATAGTGTATGACTATTTGTGGCTTTTCTCTTCACTAAGTCATAGTTATGAGCTGCTACTGGGAAATATGTTAGACTAGCAACATATTAGTCTATTTCCAAGTTAAATATGTATATTGATATCATCAGTGATAAAGGAATGGAATCCTAGACAAAAACAAAAGGAAACTGTTACTTGTGTTGACTTCATCAGGATAATCAATGCTCCCATTAGGTTCTGAAATACCATATGGAAAATATTAAGATGAGTGCAAATGTAAGAACTCTGTCATACTAAGAGTGTGGAGGGGTGGAAAGTTGATTTCTTTTTGTTCCTAAATATGAGAATAAAATAATTAATCCAAGTTATTATATATTTGGATAATAAGGCCCTTTACATGTTTCCAGATGTTGTTATTTTGTATCAAGTAAGAATAAAAGATAGTATATATATATATATATTTAAATTAGTAACACATCTTATTTAAAGGCAAAGCATGAGGGAATCAATGCTAAGCAGACATTGTCTGCTTGCATACAGGACACCATTGTAATACCTAATTATTCTTGATATTTTGACCATTATACCATGAGTTTCTTCCAAGGACAGAAATAATCAACTATAAGTGGAGACTAGCTAATTGTCTAGATTCTAGGGAAACCATGATATTATAAAAGAAATGACAGTTTGGAAATTGGTTAAAATTCTGACAGTAGAAATATATCTTTGAAATTACTCAGTCACAAAGTACAAAATTATTGTCATCATATTTTGTTTTACCTCTGTAAGTCAACAAGACATATCCATAAGACTTTAAGTGGATTACATAATAGGAAATTTACTTTATGAAATCCAATTTTTTTTGCGAGAAGTGGTGGCACAATTCTGTAATTACGCACACAAGAGGAAGATGAAGGAAGATCCTGAGTGAATCATTTCTCTCAATAGTAGCATGTTTGTCTAATATGTGGACTCTCGTGTTTCAAAAGTGATAGATAAATAGATGATAGATAGATAGATAGATAGATAGATAGATGATAAAGCCCAGCACAAATATAAAAATTAATGAAACAAAACTTAAACCAATCACTTTCTATGCCAACAAGCATAATGATTTTTTTTAAAATTGACTTACTATTCAAGACAATTATATATGTTCTTCCTGTCAACATTGGAAAATGATCATAATGCTTATCCATCCTTTGTTCATATTAAATAAATCATTATTTAATTTTAGTAGTAATGTGTTAACACAAGTGTAACTTTCATGGGTTTTCACTACAAAAGTTGATCACATTATGCTATTGAATCTAAACGCGTTACAGAAATCATTTTGCACTACAACTATATCATGCTACCCTCGTGCAGAGGGGAAATTATGTAAAGAATTATCTTATTTATGCTACTGGGATGGATTTTGCTAGAGATTTTATCTCTGACAAATTTTGCCATCACTTCGTTATTTCCTTTTTGAATTTGGGGGTTATGGAGTGAAACTGACAAACCCTTGGTTTTTGTTTAACTCCATAAACTATAGAAATGCCAATAGCAGCAACTGAAATAACCCCATTAACTAACTCTACCCATATGTGGAAAACTGTTATAAGGCAAAGGTGTGGCTAGAATGTCACACCCAACCTCTTTTTTCTGTCCTGCTACATCAGTATTAGTTAGTGTGATGATTAGCCCCATTTACTTGGCTAGTATTAGAATCATGGATGCATACCTCTGGATGTGACTTTTAGAGTGATTTTAGGAAGGTTCAGTTGAAGGCTGAAGAATCACTATCACCTGCTGGAGAAAGCAAGCTGATTAGGGCAATCATTTCTCACTGCCTTCTGCCTGAAGATCCAAGCTGACTATTTGCTCACTTTGCCTGTCCATTATGGCTTCTCCACTGTGTCCAACTGTAGCCTGGAACTGGGGCTGTCATGGCTGCTCCACTGTGACAGACTGAACCCTAGAACTGGGGCTGTCATGACTTCTCACTGTGACAGGCTGTACCCTGGACCTGGGGCTGTCATGGCTGCTCCACTGTCACAGACTGTGAGTCAAAAGAAACCCCTCCTTCCTTAAGTGGCTTTTGTCAGGGATTTTGTTACAACAATGAGAAAATTAACTAATATTTTTATCATTTCAACTAGGCTAAGTTGTTAACTTAAGGAAATAGACTTGGGGGAGGGTGTCTACTGGCTTCAATAGCAACATCAGACAACCAGCCTTGGTCTGTGGGAAAGCAAGTGCAATGAAAAACTGTTCTGTCCTCAATATTGGTCTACCTGTAATAGTGACTGCTGGAGATAAAAGATGGTACACTCAGAAAATTCTTTTTCAAATCTAGTTACTTACATATAGAAAGATGCGAATATGTGCTGCTCTGATTGGTTGATAAATAAAGCTGCATCGACCTATGGCAAGACAACTTAGAGGCAGGTGGAAGATGCCAGCCTGCCTCACAAAGAACAACATGCCAGCACACTGGTAAGTCATGGAACATGTGGCAAAACGTAGATTAATTAATTAATAGAATGGGTTAATTTAAGTTATAAGAGCTAGCTAGCTATCAAGAAGCCTGCCATAGGCCATGCAATTGGTAATTAATATAAGCCTCTGAGTAATTATTTCATAAGTGGCTGTGGGAAACCAGCTGGGTGGGATTGGAGAAACCTTCTGACTACAGTATACATAAGCATTCAAATGTGAATAATTTACAGATAAATTTGAATATCTGAATGAGTCAACCCCCCAAATAATATGATATTGTAGTATATTCTCACATTTACAAATAGATATTTGTAATTACGTAATGCAATTAAAAATTTGTGAAAATTCCTCCTTCAGGAGAATGGAGACCCGCTGAGCGGCATGGCATGAGTAAATCAAATTGACTTTATCTAGGGTACTCTGTGATTCACTGAATGATGAAGAAATGGATACAAATTTGGTGCTTTAAACATTCCCCTCAATTTTTAATCTAAAGTTAGAAATCTTTTGCTTTATTTCTTCACTTTAGTTGCATTAGTGAAGACTTAGTAAGAAACAAAGTGTGTGCAAAGTGTGTGTGTGTGTATGTGTGTGTGAGTGTGCGTGTGTGCATGTGTGTAAGGAAAGAGAAAGAGAGAGAGAATTGAAAGCTCATGAATTTCACAGGATTTTGGCCTTTTATGCAATTGTGCAAGCACAAGTAGGTAAGGTCACTGTCCTTGCATGTGGTGCTCATGTTTGAAAAAGAGAGTTTGAAGCCACAAGGGATGTACAGTGAAGGGGAACAAGGACAACCTGGAACTCACAAGCACAGCAGTCAGTTCTCATTTCCTTTAACCTTACTGATGTGAGTATCCTGTGAAAGAAGCTAGTGGCCTTTGTCGTCTTGCTAAACACAGATCTGATCCTGCAGTCACAGAAGCTGAAGGCAGATTCAGGGAAAGGTTGGGTATTTGCAGGCCAAGTGCTACTTCTCATCAGTGAGATGAGCCAGTGGATCAATGTGTCTGAGCCACAAAGTGACTGTCGCTTCACTTCTGCAATCCAAGTGTTAAACAAGAATCTCTCTTGTGACCCATTCTAATCAGAGTCGTATGAGATGTGTAGTTCAGTCTAGCCAGGGTGACACATTACAAAGCCACCACAATAGTCACCCGGAAGATGAGCTATGATTCTGCCTCGGAGGCTTAAACGATTTATAGAATCTGTGTTCATAGAGCAGGGCCACGTGGTGAATAAGTGTGGGCTGTGTGATTTGTAGCAGACCCAAGGCAGGTAATGTAAATACGACCTGAGCTGTAAATGGTTATAGAACTCTGAGGCAAGTACATTTTCAATTCTCAGATACACAATTAATATCTATGCAATTGATTTTGTAAGGAGCAAATTAATCTAAGGCAATATGTTATTTAGATTCACTTAGAAGCCAGTGGCTCAAGTAATCTCTGGAATACGTAAGCAAGTAATAGAGAACAGGAAAAGCAAGTCATAGCTCTGATTAATGCAGTTCCATGGAGTCTGCAATGTACATCTGAAGGCTGTTACCTACTTTATTTTGCTGTTTGCTATGCCTTGTTTCTATAATAAAATGATGATGCTTTTGCTGCACTTTTTTAGCATGAATGCGTGCGTGCGTGCGTGTGTGTGTGTGTGTGTGTGTGTGTGTGTGTGTGTGTGCACATGGCCCATAGTGCATACATGTGATGTCAGAGGACAGCTTTAAGGATTCAGTTCTCTTCTGAGTATGTGTTCCTGGAAATGAACTCAGGGGTCAGTCTTACCATCAAGTGCCTTTATTACCAGTAACCTCACACCAACCCACAATGATGCTTTAGTATTAATATCTCTAATAACTCTTCTGTTTCAGTCATAAAATTAAATCTAATCCCTAAGTGAGTAAGAAAGAAATGCATCACCTGAGAATTCTATTAGCATTAAATCAAGTCCTAAAATTCAAACTGGTAAATAACAAGTGATACAATATTGTTTTCACACAAAATAAAAAAAATATTGTTTTAAAATTTATCTTTAGCTATGAAGTGCACATTTCAACTTTCTTCTCTAATAGAACATTTCACATTTCTATGTGGTTATTTCTGTTTATGTATCTACTGTCTCTAAATTTTAGAATATAGAAATTGGGGACAGTTAATAAGATGCCCAAGATTAACATAAAAATGTGTGAACGACGCAATACAATGAAAACTTTAAAGTAACTTCTATTATCTTCTCTAAAATTCATCTATACTAGATTATCAAACCTTTCATCTTTCTTTTTTCCATTAGCTCATATCAACTTAATAATCAACAGTATTTACTATCGTGTTTTCCATATATGAATACATCCTGTGTTGCTCATGCACATGTGTGTTTCTTCTACCTCCCTTTCAGACTCCAGTAACTGATTTTTCACTTTCTACTTTCAAGTCAAGTTTTTGTTTGTTGGTTTCCACATGGGAGAGTAATCACAGGAAAACTTTGTTACTATGCTGGCATGCTTGGCTTGCATTGCCTAACACAATGCCTTCTGTGGTTGCATTCTACTTACATCCAATTGTTTAGTTTGAATACAGAATTGTTTAGTTTGAATACTACTGCATTATGTAACTATAACGATCCCTGGTACATGAGCTGGCTTTCTGAAACCCGTTACTTATAGTGGTACACCTTGCTCATCCTTGATGCAGAGAGGAGGAGCTTGGTCCTGCCTCAACTGAATGTACCAGGTTTTACTGACTCCCCATAGGAGGTCTTACCCTTTTGGAGAAGGGGATGTAGGAGTTGGGGTAAGGCTGGGGAGGAGCGGGAGGAGGAATGAGAATGGGAACTGTGACTGGTAGGTTACATGAATAAAATTTTTTTCTTAAATAAAAAAAATGTTTAAAAAAAAAAACAGACAGACCTAACACATGCAGGCAGAGTCCACATACTAGCAATTGCAAGTAAAACTACAATAAACTCAGACATGTGTGGTTCTGTTCTGTGTGTTGACTTTATTTCCTGCAGATATATTCACTAGGGTGTTGTAGTTGGAAAGTATAGTAATTTCATTTTGAACAGTTTTAGAAACCTCTTTCCCATTTTTCCATTCCGGATTTATCAATTTACATTCCTACTCACTATATATTTAGTTATTTTTCCCACAGCACCCACACCACTTACTTTCTTTGTGTTATTGACAAGACTCATTCAAACTGGTACACAAAAGTATATCATTACAATTTTGATTTTTCATTTTCTTGATGTCTAAAGCTAATGATAATTTCATGTAAATATTAATCATTTGAATTTATTTTTGAAAGAAATATTTTCAGATCATTTTCCTGTTTTCATTGTACTACTTGTTAGTTTCTAGGATTGATTTCTTCATATGTTTTTGGACATTAACTTTTTAAAATGAGTAAATGTCTGTAGGTTCTCCTTAAGATCCATGACTCCACTAGCTCTAGTTAGTTACAAGGTTCCCAGCACCAGTCAGGGTTTCCCTCTTGTTGAACAAGTCCTAAGTTCAATTAGAGATCTGCTGTTTATCACCAGTGTCTTGAAATCCTCATCCCTACACAAAGAACACAGCCAACTAAGAAATAGGAAATGTGAGTGTTCAAGAAATAGTCCTGCCCAGTGTAGAACACAGCAATTGGTTATCTAATACCAAATGATCAGTCCTGAAAACATACATACAAGTAATATTATTCAGGTACAGTAGGTGACACATGTGCATATATACAAGAACCAACAATTAATAAGAAAAGAGCAAGAAGGAGAATATAGAAGGTGTCTTAATTTTGGATTCTATCACTGTGAAGAGACACCGTGACCATGGCAACTCTTATAAAAGAGAACATTTAGTTGGGACTGGCTTACCTTTCAGAGTTTTAGTCCAATATCATCATGGAAGGAAGCATGGCGGCATGCAGGCATCATACAACATGTAGCTGAGCATTCTACATCTAGATACAAAAGAAGAGAGAGACACACATCAAAGTTCACCCCCAGTGACATGCTTCCTCCAACAAGAACACATCTAGTCCGACAAGGCATTCCCTCTAAGTCTATGAAGGTCATTTTCATTCAAACTACCACAGGAGGGTTTTAAGAGAGGAAAAATGAAAGGGGAAAATGTAATGACACTATGATCTCAAAACATAAAAGAAGTAATAAAATACTTGATGAAAGGAAACTATGTTATGACACTCTATAGGTTGTATCTGTGTGCCTTTTTTGTTTTATTTTTATGTTTATTTTGTTTTGTTTTTATTCTTCAGGCTTTTTGCTGCATTTAATTCAGTGTATTCATCATAGTTTTGTTTTCTGTGCTTTTATCCTAATATCTGAGAGTGTTTGTGAAGATTTGGACCTTAGATTAGCATCCTGATCCATTTTCAATTTGGCTTTATAGAGGATGAAAGGTGAGTATTCAAATTTCAGTCTTCTACATGGTATTTACTGTTCTCGGACTCATCATTTTGACTATATTTATAAGAATCAATTTGTTGACATGTAGGCACATTTCTGGGTTCTGTTGTCTACTCCCTTGGCTCTTTGGCTATTTTGTTGCAAACTTCATCTTATTTTGTTTCTGAGCATATTCTGAAGATGTTTTGAAGCTTTAAATATGGGTATTTTTGCACAAAGGTGTCTTAAATACCATGGTTCCATGTAAATTTTAGTATTTAATTCTAGTTATTTGTTAAAAAAAATTATCAGTACTTTAATAGGATTACACTGGGTCTAGAGTAACTTTGGGAATGAGGTCTATTAATTCTGCTGATACATAAACTTGGGGAGTTCCTTGGTTCATTTTCTTCTTTAATTTTGTTCTTTAACATTTTATGTTTTTCATTGCAGATCTCTTTCACTTTGGTTATATTTATTCCTCAGTACTTTCCATGACTGTAATGAAAGGCTTTGTTTTCAAGGTTTCATTCACACTCAATTTACTACTGTTGAAAAGGAAGCAGCTAAGTTTTGAATTCTGCTACCCAATTTGCTCTTAGACATTTTATGTATAGAATCATATCAAGAGCAAATAGATAATTTGAAAACCTTGATATATTTTTTAATTTCTTTCTCTTGTCTTGTCCCTTTGGCTAAGACTCAGTATGTTAGTTTGCTCCCTCAACTTGCCTCTGATCTTCGAGAAAATGTGTTCAACCTCCCCTCACTTAATATGATGTTGTGTATGAAATTTTCCTCTACAAAACTGGAAGGTCAAGGAGAAAATACAAAATTACCTTCTTTGTACAGTTTTATTACCTCCTGTTTTTCTCCTGTCTGACTAAATTCCTTCATTGTTATTAACGAAACTTGGAAGAGATGTACACTAATGCATTTCAGGTTTTTAAAGAAAAAAAGAGACAGAAGCATCAACAGCACTGGAACCTTGGCAAACACAAAGGGGAGTAATTCTGTGGATATGTTGCCATCCTCTTGCAAGCAATTCAGTACTATCTATCTTCTCCCTATGGCTCTTACTTTCTTAAACCCTTGTTACTTTCATGCTGTCTCTTTAGACTTCAGGATTCCAAGTAAATTCAGAGACTTGGTTGACTGACTAATAAAAATGAACTTCCTTCACATTCTTAAATGTAAGTCACATTACTATTTGTCTAATAAAGTAGCTCATGTTCTCACTAATTCAATAGATCATATTGGAATATTTTTCTAGGCGTTATTGAGTATTTTTTTTATTTTAATCCTTGGAATATTCTGCGCTAGTTTGTCTATGGTTGTGTTCATCTATAAAAAGACTGTTGGAGGATGAGAACTGAGGATTAAATATGGATATTGTAGTGAAAGAATGAAGTTGAATGTAGTAGGATTGGGCAGAAAATAAGATGTATCAGTCGCAAAGAAGATGTAAGATGACCACATAGTTCTGAAGCTACCACTATCCTTCAATTGGTTGAAGTTACAATAAAGTATTGGGGGATGGCCCTAATTGCACCCATTATGAACCAGCTATTGAATCACAACAAGCACCTGGCCAGTATTCTGACTTTGAGTGGTAGAATTCTAATCATGTAAAATAGTTTTAAGAATGCTTATCAGCTCAGAGCTGTCTACTAGTAACCTTTTCCTAAGCAAAGGGAATTGGTTCTGCAGACCTAAAGGGAAGGTGCATTAGAGAATCTTCTTCAGAATGTTATTGTTTTCTTTAGTGCATCTCCATATGTCTTTTAGACTATCTGTTTTCATTCCTTTTGCTTGAAATCTGAGCAAATGGGATATTTTTGTCCATAAAAAATCATGTTATATTAAAAATTATTTTCTACACTAGTATGCAATAGTTGATCTATTACAGTAGATGATTAAAATATAGAGAAATATGAAAAGCAACAAAAGTAAAAGAAATGTCCAAAATTAAATCAAATTTAACCAAAATAGAACATCATGTCTATAAATTAGATTAAAATATTAGACGAAACTACAGGGATGCTATATGGTATGCAAAATGAGAAGAATATAGCTTCCTGAATTTCATCAGATGGCTATTGTAGCAAATTATAATATCTTAGATCATAGAAGAGTACTTGATATTGGTTATCCTATTTAAAACTTCTTGGTAGAATTTAATACCATAAAAACACTTGAAAAATATTTTGGATCATGTAGCATGAGCTCAAGCATTCCAAATTCAGAATTATAAGCTAATGTTCCATTTTACCCCAGCCAAAATTAAAATATGTTCAATTCATATGAGGTGTAAGAGAATTCATTAGTATAGAAAAGAAAATAAGGCCAAAGTCATTTTCTAAAATATTTGAATATCAACCTATGAACATTCAAATGTTAAAATGTCAAGTATGTTCTTTCTGATAAAATGTATGGTAAATTTTGCATTAAACTAGTTTTTATTAATGTCAAAGTTGCATATAGCCCTACTAGAGAATGATTTGTTATTATGAATATATAATCATCTGCTTATAATTATAATTACTTATAGTTGTTTACCTACACCAATCTGTACCTTTATTGATGTTAAGAAAATTGGCGTTTTGAATGCTAGACAATGTCTTATATGATTTGTTCATCTGCCATTAAGCCATTTCTGCTCAGCAAAATAACCTGAGCATATATATATATATGCCTTCTAATAGCAGCCATAATCCATTCTGGTATAAGAATTAGCATTAATAATGATTATTGGCAGCTTTCAGTCTTTAATTTGGAGTAGCGTGATTCTTTTGAGATATTGTCTCATTATGTCATCAGGCTAGGCTGGAACTGACACTCCTCTTGTCCACATCCCTTGGTGTTGAGATTGCAAGTGTGGACCACCTCTATTGGCTTGTAGCTTTGTTTGCTGTGTAGGTAACCTTAACAGAAGGGGATAACTCTAAAAAAATTTTAAAAGAATGTTTTTCTTGTCCATAAGGAACCTTGCATTACATTCCTTATCATATGTAAATTTTTGGTTTTAGTCTTCTTTTAAGATAATTAACTAAGATAAATTAAGTTTTGACTGTAAAACTGTAAACCAAACCTGGCTAAGTCATACAGGGTTAGCATTGATATACTGTTTTTAGTGTATTTCACAGGGGAAGACTAATCCAAAGAAAGTGAAAAATAAAATACAACAAAGCAAAAGGGAAGCCAGATGGTTAGTCATCCAATGTTGATTTTGATTACTAAGTCCCCAATCGAGAGGTATATGCTTATGCCTTCCTTGATGCACTTGAGAGTCTGAGGCATGGCTAAATAGGCCAGTCTGTTGCTGTAGGATGTTCTGTATGGCAAATGTGTTGCTAATAAAACACTGATTGGCCAGTGGCTAGGCAGGAAGTATAGGCGGGACTAACAGAGAGAATAAAAAGAACAGGAAGGCTGAGGGAGTCACTACCAGCCAGCCACCGCCAGGACAAGAAGCATGTAAAGATGCCGGTAAGCCACGAGCCATGTGGCAAGGTATAGATTTATAGAAATTGATTAATTTAAGATATAAGGACAGTTAGCAAGAAGCCTGCCATGGCCATACAGTTTGTAAGCAATATAAGACTCTGTGTTTACTTGGTTGGGTCTGAGCAGCTGTGGGACTGGCAGGTGAAAGAGATTTATCCTGACCGTGGGTCAGGCAGGAAAACTTAAGCCACAGTCTGTATTATACTATTGCACTGTAAGAGTCTCTCTCAAAGCATAAATAAATAAATAGATGTCAGATAGATAGATAGATAGACAGATAGATAAAAATCTTTTAGAATTTCTTCCTCCTCTATTCAACTTAGCTTTAGTCATAGGTTGTATTCTAACTTACATGAATTTCTCAGTTTTTGCTGTTTGTCTCTTTTATTGATTAAATATGCAAAAAGCATATCAGAATTATTAAGTCCATATTCATGAGAACAAAATAGACTCTTAGGATAGGGTTAATATTTTTGAGAGTATATCTCAAGAATAATTTGGAGCTAGGTATGGTGGCACACATCTTTAACCCTGAACATCTTCAATCTCAGCTCTAGGAAGGTAGAGGCAGGTAGATTTCTGCATATTAAGACCCCATCTACAAACATAGCTTTTGGGTTTATTTTGCTGTAATTTTAAAATGAAAGTTTAAGCCGGGTGGTGGTGGCGCACATCTTTAATCCCAGCACTCGGGAGGCAGAGCCAGGCGGATCTCTGTGAGTTGGAGGCCAGCCTGGGCTACTGAGTGAGTTCCAGGAAAGGCGCAAAGCTACACAGGGAAACCCTGTCTCCAAAAATTAAAAAAAAAATGAAAGTTTAGTATAATTAACCAAAATATTATTTTTAAAAAGTTAAATAACAGGTATACTACTCAACAATTCAATCAAACTTTCAGCCTCTTCATACCCTTTGATAGGAGAAAATAAGTGGAAACATTTTTAAAGCAAAGTATTATGCATTAATTATGAGAAATGTTTAAGATTAGAGTATTTGTAATGTAAGACTGCAGAGGGGTGAGATAGGTGTATATAAAAGAGTATGTTAATAAACAATGGAGTCACTATTTACCAATCATCATGCATTAATAAAAATAATACAAAGTACTAGTAACTTTGAGATGGAGAATCAGCTGTTTCTACACTTAATGGGAGAGCGTACTCTGATGTTTGATTGTTATTGGCTAAAGCATTCTATTACCCTGCACATCAAGCATGTAAGAAGGCATTATGTACGTCTTCAAATTGTGCAAGTGCTGGAGTGCAAGTTGAGCTTTTTATCTTGACACTGACATTTACTACATGGGTGATCTCTCTTTCTTCATTTTCCTTATCTTAAAATGAGGATAATAATTTTGCCTACCTCAGAAGATTGCTGCATGCATTAAATGGGATAAATAATGAATGTGACAGTATTAGCGCACGGCTTGAACCCAGATAAGCCTTCAGTAAATGTCTATTGTTTTTGTTGCTATTGTGGTTGCTACAAGATGTACAATAAAAATAATAATAAAAGGGAGACTTTACATAGATAAATTTATCTTAATGTCTAAGCAATGAAATATTCATTCCTTCATTCAACAAGCATTGTTGAGAAAAGGCTGTGTATCCAGTGTAGCACTAATGGAGTGCAAGGAAAGATACTGCTTTGTCTCTATGCTGGAGAAATGCCCAGATCAGTGAGAGAAGCTGGCAAATCAAATGTTACTATAACATAGTGTGATGAATCTTAGAATAGCCCCACACAATAAAATCTCTACATAGCGATACAGAAAACATTGACCTTGACTTATGAGAAAAGATACATAAATTTGTATGAGTCATGTCTTGAAAGATGATGCTAACATCTCCAAAATTGTGAATGAGAATGCTGAGCTGAGGGGAAAGATTTTTCTAGGCAGGTGGATTCAGTATGAACAAAAATACAAAGTGAAAGGGTCTGACAGAGCCAAACAGTAGCAAATGCTAAGTGAACTAGTCAAGGAAAGTGAAACAGAAAGAGAGGGAGCTTTAGTTATAAAGGATCTAGACTGGGAAGTTCTTTTTCTTGTCTCCTTTGTAGTTGCCAACACAACTCATCATCCCCTCAAATAGATTGACTTCAGAGAAAAATGCACAAATGAATAATTGTATAAATAATAAACACCTAGGATTCCTTGTACTTCAACAGAAGAACAGACATTGAATAAAAAGGGATAAAAAAAATCATGTAATGTTTGACAGCTTTAGAGTTTGCTTTTCAAACTGATTAATTTTGGCATGATCATGTTTGACACATTCAGTAATCAATTAAAGACAATTATTTCAATCCTAAGACATTTTCACCAATCTTAAAAAGGTATTTCCTACTTGCATAATTAAGCAATTATTATAGCTTTAAAAATAATCTCTGACAAACAGTGATTTATTCAACACATTTTATTATTAATATTTAGCATTTCAAAATATATCTAGTAGAATCTATGCTCTTGTGAATTCTTCCTTGTTTCTGCACTGAGACAAATGTGAGCTGTTTATTACATTCTGTCACATATGAAAACCATTTGTTATTTTTGAGAAGGACCAGCAGCACACTGAGCTTCTATCTGACTGTGTAAAATCCCTTGCTCTAGGCTGGGCTGTGTTTTTGCTTTGAACACTTTGGCCAGCTTTATCTCAATGAATTCTGGAATACTTGCCACAGCTGCTTTGACTGTGGAAGCATAGTAATCTTATTAATTAAATAGAATCCAGTAAGGAAGTTCTTACGAGAGATATCATATAACTTATAGGACTGTAATCATGGAGCAAAGATGAATGCACACAAATTTCATCCAGTTCAAACTAAGTTTAAGTTTAAAATATAAATGACAAAGAAAGGCATTTGTGGAAAATGCTGTTATACATTGGGAAGTGATATATAGATAAAGACTTTGATGCAACGTGATAACTCCCTTGTGCTCCTTAGATGAAAAAATAGTTGCAGAGTCCTCTATGAGGAGTGCACAAGGGCATTCTTGTGATAACTCAAATCACACCAAAAGAACAAGGCACCAATAGCTCTGAATTACATTAAAAACCATCATGGTATTTTATATTAGAAGAACCATGTACATTACAAATGGTAGTTATTCAAACTGAGAATCCCTGTCACCCAGTGGCAGATGACCAAGGCTCACTAGAGCTTTCATAAACAAACAGAAAAAGAATAAAAAAAATCAAAATGTTGCATTCCTTAGCACGTGCTGATTTTTTGAAAGGACATTTGAACATCTCTACTGATGGTAGAAATGTATTCATTCATCATATTAGTTTTCTCCTGCTAGAGTTCACTGTTGTTTGAAAGAAAAAAAATTTAAAAAGGTCCTCTGCATAAGTGAGACAGTTGTATAGCTTGATCTGCTTAAGGGGCCCCCTGGCAGTAGGATCACGATCCATCCCTGGTGCATGAGCTGGCTTTTTGGAGCCCACTACCTATGATGGGACACCTTGAACAGCCTTGATACAGGGGGAGGGGCTTGGACCTGCCTCTACTGAATGTACCAGACTCTACTGGCCCCTCAATGGGAGGCCATACTTTGTAGGAGGAGGGAATGGGGGATGGGTTCGGGGGAAGGCTGGGGGAGCAGGAGGAGGAAAGAGAGGGGGATCTATGGTTGGTATCTAAAATGAATTAAAAAATTAATAAAAAAATCACAAAAATTAAAAAGTAAAATTAGCAAATCCAGGAGCTAGACAGCCTGCATAGGTAGATTAGCAAAATATTTTCTGATGGATATTTCTGGTTTTCTACTGATATTTTAAGTTTTTGACAAAATTTGATAACTCTTTCTGCATATTTCTTGTAATATAATTCGTACAGTTTATTTTTTGTATTGTCTCCCAGCAAAGGTTTCGTGTCACTGTGTTTTTCCTATGATCCTTTATTAGTTGAACCATTCCACAGAGTAGTTAAAACAATATTATACAACCACCCAACTATTTTCCATATAGTATTACTTCCAATATTTAAATGAATAATTATTTCCCATGCAGTTCCACGGTTACTACATTTTATCGTGCTTCCTTTTAAGTTCTCCCACAAGAAAAGCTGATTTAGATGTTCCGCCAGCTTTGCATCCAAAATATGAGTATAGATGTTAAGTGCTTATTCAAAAATTGGTAGTGCTTAACTAAATCTGACAACAGGGATCTGTGTTAAGTGTGTGTATTGTAATTATTGAAAACATAGTACATTTGGCTTTTATTATGTAAGTGCATACACTTCACACTATGAGTGCTTCCAGTGAATGGTGCATGAGTACTTGTTGTTAAGTACTTTGGTGGCACTTAAGCACTTAATAGAGATTTGGTATGCGGTGACAATGAAGGGTTTTAATGAATCATGAGAGTTCTAAAAGTAACACTGATGCCAGACTTGATATCTGTGAAATGGTTTACATTCTCATTTTCACATAAGAGAACTTGAACTCTAGAGTAGTTATATGAACCGTGAATGAATACTTGAAAGTGAGAGACAAGAGTAAAACACATCTCCTGGCGTACCATTTATATGCAGATGTTTCTAAACTGAGAGCATTAGAAAAGGCAGTGTGAGCACATTACTCTGTGAGAGTTTATCATAAATATCTTCCTGGTATAGTAATTAAATAGACCTTATTTTGGATGGACTACATCTGTTTTTTCTCTCTCTTTGGTGGCTAACTGATGCA